>JAEANM010023217.1:0-11416 GCA_017656035.1 Myanophis thanlyinensis
TCTGACAAGTACGGGCGTTTTGTTCCCTACGACCTTTGTCGATGGTACAGCAATTAGGTTGTGAGCGTGTAAATCTCTCCCTCGTCTTTACTTTACTTTTGAAATGAGCGAAGGAAATAAGTTACTTGTTGACGTTTGATTGAGATCCAGTCCCGAATATAAGGGCTCAGCTGTTTTCCCAGTTACTTTCTGTAACTCTCGTCCACTAAACCTGTTTGTAGGTGCTCCTATACGAAATTCTGAGAAGCCAAAATTTTGTGCAAAATTTTTAGCTTAGCAATTTTTTTGTAAACATATTACAAAGGAAAGGAGAACTCATATCAATTACCCTATTATGATCAGCATGTAGGAATAGTATGAGATTAAACTCAATTACTTTCACAGTCTGTTTTACTGAGGCATCAATTGTGAACTTCCTGTAAGTTAAAAATTAGGTATTTAAGCACCTGCAGATGTTTTGGATTACAACTCCAAATCTCTTTACTACTGATCCCACTGACTGGAGCAAATCAAAGTATTAGCCAAATTGTCTGTTGAATTTACTGCTGCTTCAATTCAAATGACTTAAGTTGGACAACTCTTCTAATAATGAAAGCTAGCAATATTTCAGAATCAATCTCCTAACAGTATCTGGTCCATTAACATCAAATATTTCCTACCCAGATAACTTTTAAAAAGGCTCTTTGGTTATTACTTTATGTATATGTTAAATGTTGCGGTTGATTTTTGAGCTATTTTAGAATAACTGAAAATTAACCATATAATTACATTTTGATTTCCAGGATGTGGATCAAGGCCTGCAATAGTTAACAAAACAGCAGAGACTCAACCTATAGGAGGACATGTTGCTCAGCTTGGAGCATGGCCTTGGCAAATTAGTCTTCAGATTTATCGTGTTCCATCAGGTCGATATAAGCATGTATGTGGAGGATCTTTAATTAATAACAACTCAGTAATGACAGCAGCACGTTGCATTAACAAATGGGTGTATGTATCTTTAATTTCTAAATCTTTTTCTGTTCTGTTTGAAGATTTTAAACAAATGATTGAATTTTGGAATTATATATGCAAGGAGAGATTCAGAAAAAGTATTTTAGTATATCTCTAGCTTTAACAAAACTTGTTCAAATCTTTTTATCAAACTAGATAAAATCAAATTAGATAAAAACTAGATAATATAGGGGGCTTGAGCAGGGGGTTGGAATACAATACTACCAAAGTCCCTTCCAATTTTGTTATTCTGTTAGATTCAGCAGCTTTTAACACATATTTTAAGAAAGAGCAACAGCGAAAGAATTCCTATTAATTCTTTTCCTTGGTAGTTAAAAGGCTGTTCACCAGTTTGTCACTTGGCAGAAAAGTAAGCTAGGATGAAATTTCTGTTGTTAGGGATAGCTGTTAATTGCTCTCCTTCCAAAGGTAGGATGCCACCAAATAGTGGTGTCGTTGTGTAATATAAGTTAAAGAATGAGATTGGTGTATTCCTACATACTGTTTCTCTTACTTCCCACCAAATATCAGAGGCTTGTGGGAAAACATCTGCCAGTCCCCAGCCCTTAAATGTGCCGGAGCTTGGAAGTCTGAGCTGGGGCTATAGGTTGCTAGATATCATCTTTCAAGATTCATTCAAAGCTTTTCACAGGTTCCAGCCTTGGTGAGAATGCAGTATTACAGGATAACTCTGCCACAGCCTCAAGTTTGATTCTGGCCAGCTCAAGGTTGACTCAGCTTCCATCTTTTTGCGGTTGGTAAAATGAGGATACAGATTGTTGAAGGCAATATAATGACATGAACAGTTCAGAGAATACTGTAAAGCACTACGGAGCAGTATAGGTGGGATAACAGTCTAAGTGCTATTGCTATTAATAGGGATTAATAAAGTTGTGGAAAGAGGGATCTGAATTTTGATGGAGTCCAATGTATAAAGACAGGTAGAGAGGGGTGACACATTACAGAACAACAGCTCCTTCCCCTTCATGGTATATTTTTTTCTCACTCTTAACTAGTCTATTTAAACAGATCTGTAACTTTCTTCTGAAGGAGCCTTAAACTGGTGATTAAAAGTAGTCTGATAAATAAATTACAGCAAGAAAATAGGTTGTAGGGTGGGCATGGGAGTCCTCACTCATGATACCCACACTGTGTGCTGCCTTTTAATTGGGCTGATGCCATTTTCAAAGCGAAATTCCCAAAGTAAAACTCTCATGGCTTGTTTCCCATTTAAGGGAAGAACTGTTTTAAAAAACAGAACTAAGGATGCTTTGATTCAGCTTCAGATTTGAGTTGGAGATGAGATGAAGGCAAGATCATAAGGACATGGCAAAAAAACTCCTGTGTAAAGTTCATTCTGTGATTAAGTGCAAGTGAGGAAAGGCCATGAGTCATGGGGGAGTACAGGAGATTGCAAAGATTATTTCTGCTCCTTTAAGATAAGGACAAATTTTATATCTTGAAATTTGGAATGCTTTGATCTTTGTTTCTGACTTCAGTAGAAGAATAGAACTTATTTGCTGTTTCTGAACTACTGAAGGTCTTAAATTCTTTAGGAAATTACCTTATTTTGCTTTCTTTCCTAAGCCATATTTTTCAACAGTAACTTGAAGTATAAAAAGAGGAAAATTTGTTTTTGGAATTTTTGGCTTTCAGACCATGACAAATGAATCCATATCTTCGTATATTTAATGGTTGCCTGGGATAAAAATGTTACCTTAAGCATTACTTTTTTTCCTTATCTATCTGGGGAAGCAAGATGTTTCCAAGCACCCTTCCCACTTACTCTTTTAGGAATAATGCAATCATTGAATTGTAAGCTGCCCAGAATCATTTACTAAGATGAGCAGCTATAAAATCATGCAAATAAATAAATAGAAAGGAATAAACCAATTATATTAGCTGTGACTTATATTACCAAAATATCATCCTGCTTGTGTTCTACAAGTGGCCCTCACTTAAGAATCATTGGTGCAGCACCATTCCAGTTTAGGACTGGAATAAGTAATAGTCAATAACTGGTCCTCATATTTATGATAGTCACATTCATGTGATGGTGATCCAGGCACTCAGTGACTGGTTTAAAGTTATGAAGAGAACTTTAGAATTCAATGTCATAAATATCTATTCATTTTTGGCTATCACAAAGCTGTGGCTGTTGAAAAAATAGGTAGCATGCCATTGTGCATCAGTCAAGGTAATCTAAATTGTTTAACACCACTCTTAGGACCCATATTAGGTATCACCCTTCACAAAAGCAAAAGAAAAAACCTTTAAGGGCTCCAATTATTTCACTATTTTTTCTGTAAAGAATATTATATATCTATACCCACAAAAACATCAGCAGTAGTAAACTTTATGGAAGGAGAAAAAAAATCAGAATATTTATTCCATTGCGCAGCCTATTTTTGGCTGGCAGAGTGCTGCTGGAGTCGGGAAGGTAGAAAATGGACTGTGTGGGAGCTGCAAACACCCCTGTGGCCATTTTGACATGCTTGGTATGAAAATGGGCAACGTGGGATCTTCCATTGAAATTACATGCAGGGGTGTTTTTAGTATCAAAATAAGCTTTTCGTACAATTTATAATTAAAGTATAATTTAATTTAATTTAATTTTCAAAATTTATATACCGCCCCCTCTCCCAAGGGACTCAGGGTGGTGCACAGCAGATAAAAAACATACATACATAACAATCTAAAAAACCAATTAAAATAATTATATAGAATAGTATAGAATCCACTGCCATTGCATGTGGTAGTAATAATTAATTCAGATGATTTTAAAATGGGGATGAATGAATAAATTCATGGAGAAGAGAATTAGTAGTAGTTAATAATCTTGCCAGCTGTATACTAACTACCCTGTGAATTAATGTATCTTACCTTAAATAGGGAGAAAAACAATGGAAGAGAATTACTGTATTGTCCTCAGTTATTTGCTTTTAAGTTTTAAATGCATCCCTTTGAGGACAAGCACTAGATTTCTTCCCCTAATCCATTTAGAGTTATATCCTGTATTCATGTCCTAATGCACATGTATACAGATTTAGCTTTCAGAACAAAAAGTTATTTGTATCTCATGTCTCTGTATTCCAATTTTCAAACTGAACACTTAAGAATCGGAAAGAATAATTGTCATGATAAAACAAAACAAACTCCTAATGGCAGTGAACAGTGCCTATTTTGCTATTTTTATTTAAGGGATTCCCTTGATAAAATTGCAAATTTTCTAACTTGATAGAAATCTTGAACCGAATTAGAACTACAGTACTACAAATTTTAAGATTGTATAACTCTAAAATTATATAAAGCAGCCACTGAGCCTCATTAATTCTACAAATGATTTTATTGTCCTAGGAACCCAGAATATTGGAGAGTTGTGATTGGTTTACATTATCTTTATAAATATCATTCTCATACCATAAGTCATCGGGTGAAAAGTATCATTGTCCATTCTGGTTTCAAGAGCGACAGCTATGAAAATGACATTGCAATATTTAAACTTGTGAACTTTGTTGAGTACAATAAATATATTCAACCTATCTGTGTACCACCTCACAATTCTCATCTAGTGATTGATAACAATCCATGTTACATAAGTGGATGGGGAAACAGAAACAAAAAAGGTAATTATTTAATCTTTCTGGGAATAACATTTCATGAACTCAAAAATGCGTTCACATTTTAATTCAAGTAATTTAACTTAATATAGAGAACAGGGTTGGGCAGTATTTAAGGGGTTGGGAGCTATACTTCCTTTCAGCCTACAAGAAACCCTGGGATGTCATTACTAGGAGGGATTGGGTTGATTCTTAGTCCTTCAGGGCAGTTCAGAGATGCATATGGGAGCAGAGACTTGTAGAAAATAAATTACTACTACTGCTAACATTAAAATCCCTAAATCTCCATCCTTTATGTTAGGTTAACTTTCTATAATGTAAACTGTTGTCTCTTCTTCAGTATTAATATAACTGTCAGCCTTAGCCTACACATCAAACTAAATTAAATTTCATTATCTGCTGAATTACTTCATATTATAGATGGGAAGCAACTTTTCTTTTGGCCAATGATTCAAGCAAATTGATACGAGTGCTTTCATATTAGGGCTATGAAATGTATAAAAAGTATACAATTTTAGGCTAGGAAAGAAACCAGGAGAATTAATAATTTTCATATAATCTACATTAAACCATATGTATTTAATCATGTTTCTTTCCATTATATTAAATAGTGATAACTTCTGGAGATTCTCTTGTGCCTGCATATTTTTCAAGCATATTTGTTTTAAATAAATTGCCTCAGGGATCGTGAGTCTCACTATTTTGTTCTGATTTCCTGATATACCCAACATCAAGAAATTATCGCATGTCTCATATAGCCAGCTGAAAAGATCAATCTGTTGTTTTCTAGATAAAGAGAAGAGTAGTAGTCTTCTGGGGAAGAAATGGCGAATTGAAACCTGGTGCACCGAGAGCAGAGCTGATGACTGCAATGGAATGAAGAGCTGGTGAAGGGACCGGCTGTTCAGGTTTCCTCTATGAACAAGAGAGCACTTAGGAATGTCCACATATGCTCCAGACAATTGCCTCTTGCAAGGATACCACCAGCCAATAGTCTCCAGCAGGTTTAAAGCTCTGAGAGATGAGGGTTTGTCATCTTCACCCAACCTGGCACTTTTTCAAAAGACACTGGATTTCCTTTCTTAATCACTTTCGGAAATTGCTTATTAACTGTTTTTCAAATGTTAAGAACCTACAGAAAGACAAGTTTTACTACACTGAAGTGAGTTTCCTTCAATACTTAGCAGAAGATTTATATAAAAATATAAGTTAAAAAGACTTTTGGGTAATAACCTGCAAAAGCATAATTACAATGTTGATTTTGAGAAGTTATAAATGGACTAAGGGTCCAAATTGTTTTGAAATAAAAATTTTAAACTAATTTAAAGAACCCTTCCCATGGGAAAATGTTGCTGTTTTTGTATGTATGTATGCATGTAAGATGTGATTTTGAATGTTGGACACTAGAGGGAACCAGAAGGAACTAAGAGACAAGAACAAATTTGAATGGAATCAAATACATTTAATATTGGATGTATTGAAGGATGAATCCAGAAGTTGATTTTAAAAGTCCCTGCCATTAGAGATAGGCCTCGACTTATGACAATTGATTCCAAAATTTCTGTTGCTAAGCAAGATAGTTAAATGAATTTTGCCCCATTTTACAATTTTTGTACTCCTAAAATATAAAATTCAATATTATGAAAGGCTTTGACATTATCAAGTCTGTTTCTTGGGAAACAAAATAATTTTATGTAGATGGAATTAAACTAATACTCTTGCTGTTAAGGAACAGAATCAAGATTGAAAACATGATTTTTGTTATAACAGCAAAAGTTAATACAAACTATATTTAGAGGAAAAAATAGAGTAAAAAATAAAGGAAAAGAAAAAAAGAAAAAAGATAAAATACATAAAGAAATGATTTCCAAACTTCATCACAGATATAAACAAATATAGTGATTCTTCACCTCTACTTCTATTACAAGTGACATTATATTTATTTCATTTACTTCAGTCTTAATCATTCAAACATTATGTTAGGATTTGATTTTTCTTCAATTCTTTGTTTATCTCATTGCAAAAAATTCTTTAAATCCAGTAAGAAAAAACTATTTAGGTCACTTTCTTTGTTTATCTTTTGTATTTCTTTTTGATCTTTAAAATATAATCATTTTCTTTTGTAAGTGAGAAATCATTTTCTAAGTTATTCTTTTGGCTTGTCATTTGTAAATCCACTTTCAGTATCATCTCTAACTTGTTAGATAAAATTTGTTTTGCATTTCTTCAACTTCATTTTTTAAACAGTCTAACCATAGAGGCAGACGCCATGACTGACACTATTGATATTGTGCTTACTAATCTCTGGTTCCATTCTTCAAAAATCTGTTTAATATTTTGAATGTTACAATGTTTTGCATCATTTTAATTGACACAAAAGGTAGGCTTGTGGTTCCCCCCCCCTCCCCCCCGCCTGGAAACTTTAGTTCCCTCTAGTGTCCAATTTTTAAAAACGTGAAATTACTTATTGCAAAACTAGAAAAGATCTATTTCCCATGGGTTCTTTGTTCTTTAGAAATAATACCAAAATCTTATTATGTTTCTATATTCCCAATTTATCTGCCACCTTGTTCATTTATAACTTTCTGAGATCAGTCTTATTTAGTTTTTGCTGTTTATTACAAATTCTTTACATTTTTAAACTTATACAATTAAATTTTTCTTTCATTCAGGATTGAAGCAAACTCAATTGGTGTTTTTAAACTTATCATTCCAAAGGTCTCTAATAGCTTAAAAGTAATTTAAAAACAATTTTTGAAAAAGGTTAGAAAATGAGGTGAGTAGTGTCCTTTAAAAGGTGCTGGCCGCAATTGCAAGCAAGATGGCTATTCCTGTCATCTTCCATTAGTCACACCTACAAGATATGAGGAGCAGTTGTCTGGAACATATGTGGCTGATCTCGTTCAGAGGGGAAGACAGGGGCAGGTCTACTCACCAGTTCTTCACTGTTTGCCACAGTTATCAACTCTGCTTTTGCCAAAATGTCTTCAGTCAACCATTCTTCCCCTGGAAAGCAATTTTTATTTTTATTTTTCTAAAAATCAGATTATTGTGTTTTTATAAAATTTGAAATATATTGTTAAATTTAAGGATGAAATCTTATATTGAAACTATGTGGATCTTATTTATTTATTTATTTATTTATTTACCCTTTTATGTTTCATTTATTTTAATGACTGCAGTATATGTAGGCAGGCTGTATAGAAAAAAAATTGGATGGGTGAAAAATGCCTTTTTTGTCATTAATGATTTGAAGGCTTAGAACAGGGCAGTCAAACTCACGACCCCTGGGCCGGATGAGTCACCTGCTGGCCCCAGCCCCACCCAGTTTAGCAAAGGGGGAAAAATTCCTGATACATTACGTGACGCCACTGTGATGACACGAGCTTGACATTCCTGGCTTAGGACATCATGCTTAGAAAATAGCACTGGTCTAAAACTGCCAATATTCTGTATTTTCCATAAGGCTTGTTTTACTACAAAATTAGCAAGAGAATCTGTAGCATTTAAAGATTTAACAATGATGGTATTATTTCTTATAAACTGGAGTCCACTTTATCCAAGTTATGTCCTTAGTAAAGAGTTTGTGTCTATATATGTTGTTTGTAGAATAGTAAACATTTAAGAAAAATGTAGTACAATAAATGTAAATAGTGATAATTACCCTTTGGTAGTAGCCTTTGACCTTTTTGTAATACATGTGGATTGTTTAGCATTCAGTGAGGTAAACTGAAGTCTTTGAACACTTATTTCATAATAGACTTGTTAGTTTTAAAGGTACCATTTTTTTACTGCTCTTTTGGAAATTTTTGGAAAGAATGCTAGACATATTTTATGTTTTCTTTACAGACAAAATTCAAACTGTATTACAAGAAGCTCGAGTAATTATTATTCCACTATATGTCTGTAATAAACATGACTGGTATAAAGAAAGATTATCAACTGATATGATTTGTGCTGCCTCATCAACAACTAGCTGTGTGGTAAAATAAAATATTTTTATAAGTTTTAAGTGTATAACATAGAGTGTTATTTGGGATTTCTGTGGTGCTTTAAATTGAATAATGAGTAGATAAAAGAATTTGTGAATTCATGTGCTTTTTAAAGAATTTTTTTTAATGAAGAACATCTCAAAGTAATTTGTTCTTTTAAATTAACTATAGGTAGTCCTTGACTAATTACCACAATTGAGTCCAAAATTTCTGGTGCTAAATGAGACATTCGTTAAGTGAATTTTGCCCCATTTTGTGACCTTTCTTGCTGCATTTGTTAAGTGAATCATTGTAATTAATAACACAGTTGTTAAGTGAATCTGCCTTCATTGACTTTGCTTTTCAGAAGGTTGCAAAAGATGTTCACATGACCCCAGGATACTGCAACTGTTGTAAATGAGTCATTTGGCAATCATATAAATGTTGATCATGTGGCCATGGGGATGCTGCAATGGTTGAAAGTGTGAAAAACAGTCATAAGCCACTTTTTTCAGTGCTGCTTTAACTGAATGGTCACTAAACAAACTGCTGTAAGTTGAGGACTCAACTCACAGCCTTGAATTGGCTTTGTACTGAATATAGACAAGATCAAATGCTCTTATTTCTTACAGTCTAGGTTCAATTCACTGTTTTAAAACTTATTGGTAACCTTTTATATTCATATAAAATTACAAGTTTGAAAATATTGAATGGCAGAGGAACTTCTGACATGAAAATGTTGTATTTTCATGGATTTTTCTATCTACTTTGTTTCTTTGAAGTTTGTAGGATTTTTAATTTTTCTGTAGATTTTTTTTCTTAAACACCTTTTCACAGCCTCTATTTTGTTTTTAACATAGTTTTCATAAGTTTTATAATCTACGATAAATGTGTAATATGCCAAGAAAATTGCATCTATATTTTTAAATTGAATAAATAATTGGATTTTTTAAAAAACATATTTTTGTTAGCTGGAGGTCTGTGTAATAACACTTTAATCTATCTGAACCAAGCGGAAGATTCCTATATAGTATTTCAGAATTTTAGAATAACATGAACATTTTACTTTTTCCATGTTTTTCATATTCCAGAAAGATAGTGGTGGACCATTGATGTGTTATTTCCCAAGTGAATCCAAATACTATCTGATAGGCATCAGCAATTTTCCAAGTGGCTGTAATCATGATCATCCAGGACTTTTTACACGTATAATTAGCTACAGAAAATGGATAGATTTTCATCTTCGTGATAAAAGTACAACCACACTGAACATCCAAAGTATTCTAGTTCTTTTAACTATGGAATGGATAATCTTTCACATTCTTAGGTAGAGTATTTAACATTTCATTTATTTAAACTATGTCAATAATCTGAGTTTGTAATCTATGACTTTACTATCCCAACAGCACTTAAAATATATTTCATTTGTAATTTGAGTTATAAGATCACATTATTAAATATTTTTGTACTGTGGTATTAAATGCCTGAAATTTTATTATGCTGTCTGATACAAATTAACTTATATTATCTTTTGGCATGTACGGTAGAAACCAAACACTAGGTTGAAACTTAGTATGATGTATGAATTACTGGTGCAAGATTATACCCAGTATATAATATAGTAGCTTGATTTGTCTTGATTGTTCTAGTAGGATTAGCTCTAAACAAGGGTCATGAAATTGAAGAAAGCTTTTTTTTCCCTTAGTTTGCAACTCCAAATATTTCTATCTTGTTGCTGTAGAGCAGGGGTAGGGAACCTTGGCTCTTTCATGACTCATGGACTTCAATTCCCAGTATTCCTGAGCCAGCGGTGGCTCAGGAATTCTGGGAGTTGAAGTCCATGAGTCATGAAAGAGCCAAGGTTCCCTACCCCTGCTGTAGAGCATTTGGAAGAATGGATCATAGGATATTGCAGATAATTTCCTCCCTTTATAATAATCGTCTTCTGCCACATTGGACACTTATAGATAAAACAAGTTTATTTGGAGGAAGCTTATCCTGGATCCAATCTAAAATTACCTTTGAAGTACCAGTGTAATATTTCATCTTTTACATTTAGCTAATTTAAAAATAAGTTTCTGGTATGAGTCCTATAAACATTACATGATGAATTCATTAATACATATGAATGAAAATGGTAAGAACAAGTGTATGAGAATATGAGAATGTGAATTACTGCATGAAAGGATATGAAGACGTGTCATGGCATACATTGTAGAAATGCATGTATAAATGAATGAAATACATGTGAGTATATGTGAAGGCATGACACTAAATAAGTGAATTGTTTAAATTAGTGGCAAAAATATTTTGAGCCTTTAAAAACTTAAAACATCACATCAAAGACCACCAGAGAACAATCCAATATTAATTTTTTAAAAGGCTGTAGAACTATATGCAGAACAATAGAGAAATTAACATCTATTTTTGTACCTTTAATAATTTTTGTCTAAATTGTCATTGATCAATGTGAGGGCTGAATGAAAAGTATACCTTCATCTCCCTAAACTTAATTTATATATGAATATTTTAATTAAAATTGGAAAATAATTGGAATAAACTATTTTGTTATTTATATTTTCTGTATACTCCTGCACATAATCAGCTTTATTTGCTACATACTTTGGCCAACGATGGACGAGTTTCTTAAAGCTTAGTCTGCTTCTTCAACCAGTTCTGAAGTTCTTTTCTCCTCCATACTCAGTTGCCCATGAAAGTATACCTTCAATTAAGGAAGGTGGAAGTTGCATAGTGCTAAAACTGGACTGCATAGTAGATGGGGTTAAACAGTGAAATCAAATTTCACTGGCCAATACTTAGCGGGGTCTTAAATTT
>JAEANM010023218.1:0-11415 GCA_017656035.1 Myanophis thanlyinensis
TCTTGTTCTGACTGATCCTGTAAATAAAAAGAGCTGATTTCACTAAAGCAACCTTGCGATTGCCGTTATTTCTCGAACTAAAACAGATTCATCTGGTGGTGATGCTGCCTATCCCACACTTTTATGTCTTATCAAGAAGTAGGCTGTGGTCTGCTTTGTCAAATACCTTAGTGGAAAAAAAACTATGTCCACAGTATTTCCCAAATCCACTAATTAGTCTGTGTGTCAAAGAAGGCAATAAGATTTGTCTGGCATGATCTGTTTTTAACAAACCCATGTTAACATTTACTAATATCTTTGCTTATTTCTGACTAGGTTGTAAAAGGTTGGGGGGGATCACATCCTACAAGACAATGGCCAATCACAGCTTTTGAACAGCTGGATTACTTAATAGTGTCACTCAAAACAGTCAGGATTTGTTCCAACCTCAGAACACTTGTTTGAAGCTCAAAATTTTTTGCACAGTTTTCTGAGATTTAGGTGGGAAGGATGATTACAATAGATGCATGGCTAAGATGCAGAGTCCTCAATCAAAAAGAGCTCCATTGGTTTTCAAAATTGCTTTGGAGGAGTAAAATACTTTAATAATTTACTATTTTTTCCTGTTGGTGGAGAGAAAAATACAAAGTAAAAATGGGAAAGGAGGTTGCTTTTCCACCATACTTTTCAGTTTCTCATCTGAACAAAATATTTTTAATATGTTCACCATGGAGCATTGTATTAGACTTCCCCAACTGGCTGTGCTATAAATAGGTTGGATTACAACTCTAAAGACTTCCTAGCCAGCATCCTCAAGGATGGTTTTCTACAGCATGTACAAATACCTGATTCGTTGTGACCTTGACCAGCTTTCTCCAAGCTGATTTACCTTTCAAGATGCATATGACTTTAGGTTCTATGATCCCTACTGACAGGCCATGTTTATGGGAGATTGTGAGAATTGACATTGAATACATTTGGTGACACAAGTTGTTCTAAACAATCTATCTTCATTAAACACACATACATATACCTCAGCCATTAGTATGATATCCTGCTTTTTATTTATTTATTTAGAATATTTATATTGCCACCTACTCGCACATGGTGAGTCAAGGCAGTTTTAAATGGATATCCTGCTTAAATTGCATTTTTTTCTCTTGTCTCGTTCCAACTGTACAAGAATCATTTTCATTCGTATTATTTCAGCCCCAACATGTGGAAGGGAAAACCTTCTTTAAGGATTTTTGGATGAACAGGAGCTTCTGAATTTAGCAATTAGAGGGTTAAGTTTCTTCCTGGTCTTGCTGCATTAACTGGAAAGGAATGAAGTGTCAGGCATGTTCTCGCCCCAGCAGGCTGTTGGAAAACGAGTCTTCTCTCACCACACACGCACACCTCCCACTGCTGCAGCCAAATTATTTTCAATCCTCCAGAGAGCTAGAATGGCAGACAAATCTGCAGTGTGAATCTGATTCATGGCACTCAGGTCTACATTACACCTTCAGCGTTTTGAGAAGGTCTGTAGTCTGTAGCCCTACCCACTGGCACCCCGCCTGCCATTCTGTCTTCCAAGGCAGAGAGAGCTTAACCTTACATTTCAGACAAGCAGCCACCCTCAACATGCTAATTAGTGCGCAACATCAGAGTAAATAGGTATAACTGGTGGTAATTTCTGGGCTGAAGAGGTAATTATTTGTCTTCAAAACCACCCCTGAAAGGTGAAATTGAGAACTAAATGCAAAGAGATTTCCTTGTTGTCACTAAGCAGGACTGAAAAGTGGTTTGAAATCCCCCTTTTTATTTATAGTGCATGGTATCCATGGAAACCTGCTGAAGAGGTCATGGTAGCTAGGCGTCCGTCTCACCCTGCATGGGGAATGATGGTTATACGGTGGCAGGCAGCCATGGAAGACGGGATGTTCAGTTCCTTTCAAATTCTTCCCCATAACCACGAATGTTTAATTTGTCCATAAATCTCCTTTGAGATCTTAAAATTAAGGAAATTCTTTTCTCAGGTTTCAAAGTATAAAGCACTGTGAACTTGAGGAGTTTAAGTCCAGGGCTGTGTCTGCAGTTTGTACACTTTTCAATGGAGTTTTCATTACTGTTTGTCAGCAGTTACCTGTCTTTCTCTTTGGTCAGAATGACTTAAATTATCATCTGCAAGCCATCAGAGTCCCTTTCAGAGGTGAAATTCAGCAGGTTCTAGCAGGTTCACTAGAACTGGTAGTAAATTTTCTAAGCAGTTCGGAGAACCAGTTGTTAAAAGAAATATCTTTTTTTAATTTTATAGAGTTAATCTTGTAAGAAAAGATTACAGAAACATTCTGGTATTGTTTCCATCCTAATCTTTATTGCCCTGCTTACAGAAACTGCCCACCCAGTCACATGATCCCCCCAGCCACTCCCACCAAGCCACGCCCATAGAACCGGTAGTAAAAAAATATGAATTCCACCATTGGTCCTTGGCTTTCTTCAAATGCCTCACTGAAATAATTAAGACTAGTTCAGTATGGCTCAGCTTGACCTTAAACTTTTATTTTCCCCATCGACTAATGGCAATGGCTTTATAGAACTTTATTCATAGAATTGTATCTCTTGCATTAGAAACGTGAGACATTATTAATATTTGATGTATATAGTTTGATTTTATTTATTTAAAAATACAACATAAATTGCATATGATAACGTAAAAACAGAAAGTGGCTCCAGGAAACACGATTTAGCAGCCACCTGGGCTCAGTTATCCTCCTGACCCCCATGACTGGGAAAATAGCCAGTCCTTTAAGACTTTTTGAAAGGTGAGAAGGGTCAAGGCCAACCTAACCTCAGGCAATATGGTGTTCAAGAGGGCAGGCACACTATGGAAAAGGCACACTTCCTGTGTTGTCTCAGATTACAGTCCTGATTAATGGGACCTGGACCATGCCCCTCCTGCCTGACCTAATGGGATGGGTAGAATGTGTAGAACAAGTACAGGCTTATTAAGAAATCTTAATTATTCAATCTGTAAGTGTGCAGTAAAGAGAAAACAACACAAAATGATACAAAGGGGTTAGGTTAGGTTATATGTCATGAGCTAATTCACAGTGCAATAATAATACTGTACTGTCACCAATCCTATCTATAGTACATCAATACTATTTCATTGTAGAAGACTTCTGAGGCAGCTTTAATATAATACCTTGAACTAAGTGAAGCTGGAATATAATCTCACTCATTCATAGTTGTCAAGTATGCACTTTTATTCAGCTTTCATTACAAATCACAGTTCATCATCCATGTAATTTCTTTTCTTGGAAAAGAGGAAAATCAAAGACAATCCAAATAAAGATACCTTACTTGAGTGAAACAAGGAAAACTTTTAAGAAATATGAAAGGTGGCATTTGTTGTTTTCTGTATTCATTCCAAAAGATCAGGGTAATTATACTGTTAGTAGCTGACTCTGAGAAGTTATTTTTTAGATGGAGTTTGTACTCTCTCTATATCATCTATATAGTTTGGGAAGCCATTAAGTGGGTTTCATTTCTGAATGACCAAGTAGCATATGTCTATATTATTATCCAATTGGGATACTGGATTTATAGCATAATATTGAATACTCTTTTAATATTAAAATATCAATGACTAAACATAATAAATATACTGCATGAAGCAATGTTATCGAAGCATATAAGTATAATGTGCAAGTGAAGGTTTGAAGTTGGAAGATTTGGACTATGTATATTGTATTATTACTGTTAGCATTGTGTTAAAATAGATTGACCCAGTCAATATACTGTCCACTAAATATGCATGGAGGTTAAAAGAAAATTACTAATAAAACATATATTTTTTTAAAAAAAGGATTTCATAGTCTTAATAGTTCAACATTTGCTGTCTTTTGTTAGTCTTGACTATTACAATGAATTTCATCTTTGAAAACTATTTAGGAATGAAAACCTACACCAGTATATTACTGAGGAAAGTCTTCATCCATCTTCTTTGCTGTTTTGCAGATTTAGTCCACATTATCTTTAACGCCTCCTGAACTCCAGTTGAATCGGGAAAAAAATTTAAATTACTGCAGAGTCTTTCCTCCAAAGCTGGAGGTTCATCAAAAGCTATCTCATGATGCAATGGTGCTGCTGACAAGCAGCAACTAAGGAAGGATTTCTTTTTGTATGTTATGCTTAGAAAGCTTTCTCTTGTATGCTGCTTCAGCTACCTGGGGTTTCACTGGCAATGAAAGTCTGGGTTGGACTCAGACTTTTTACATATCTTTGGGTCTTTCACTTGCCTCTAGAGAAGAGATCTGCATCTGAATGCCGCATAGAAGTGTCATGCCCCAGCATATAACTTTTATATATATATACTGTTGTTGCTCTCTAGCCCCATCTAGTGGCTGGAGGGACAAATACCAATTATATTGTTTTGAAGTCGACCCAATCCCTTTACTCATCAGGTTGCACTCTCAAAACAAGTGCATACTGGGAAGCCAGACTCCGTTTTCCTTTAGCATTTGGAGGAGACAGAAGCACAAAGAAGAATCCATCTTAATCTGTAGCATGGTCATCCAAGGACAAACCCACATCCCACAGACAGAGCATCACTGGTGAGATTTAAATTACTTGTATTTATTATTTGTTATGTTCAGCAGTAACTCAATACTGCCCATCTTGTATTTGGTTCTCATTGTATGTATTCCTATTTTCCCCAGTTTCACCATATCCTGTTCTTGCAATAAAGCATCCAGATCTACCACACAGTCTGTTTTATTGGAGGATAGATATGTTGAGCTGCACACAGAGCAAGGTGTAGTGAGAGTAGAACAGGAGGAATTAGCCTGTTTTCCAAGGATTAGAATGAAGTAGCTTGATCCCAGATAACATTCTTGGTTTTTAGATATTTCTGTTTATCTTTTATTGTAAATTTCTTTCATTCTCTATATACAGTACCTACGTATAGAACTTCCTACTACTAAAAGTATTAAGAAATCCACTGCCATCAATTTCATGGATTATATTTGCTACCAATAGAGCAAATATTTTTCCATAAAGATGAAGTAGATTAAAGAGCTTGCTTGGAAGGAATTTTTAAAATGCCAGCTCTTAACAGAAGAAATTAAATAGGACTCAAAAGAAAACTATAATCCAAGGAAGGATTCAGATATTACTACTCAAAGGCTATCTAAGCAAGTAAGATCATTTGTGGCAAAAAATAATAATGAAACAACAGAAGCTATGTGGAGGTTGATGGCCACTGGCAATGTTAGGCTGGAACAAGTATAAGAGAAATGCAAGCTGATTTGCAATAAAGGTGCAGAGCTGTGTTGAATATCACACATATTGTGGGTTTCAAAAAGCTGAAGAACGAGATTTGGTAAAAGGTGTGGGGTGGAGGCAACAAATGGAGGAACTGAATGGAGTTTTTGTTTTTGTAACCAAACACTTCTTGGAGAATTCACAAAAATACAGAAGAGAGGTTTCAGGAAACAAAGGAATGACTTCCACTTCTAAGGATTTTACCAACCAAGGAGTGGAAATGCAGTTTTGCAAGAATGGCAGTTCTCCAGATTGGACTTTGCTGTGCCAGTGAAATCCAGGAAATTCTCAGAGCGGACACAGTCTTGATGATGCCTCACTTTGTTGTGCTTCCAGGATCAGACATCAAAGGGAGCAGCAGACACAGAAAACCCACATCCACCACCTTAATGTTTTTCCTCCAAGAGTTTTTGGCAGAAGAAATTGTGGCAGCCAGCTGCTTCAGGCAGCAACATGGCAAGGCAGCAGAGCAAGGCTTGAGCTTGATTCTCTCTCATCTCCATCTTCCTCATTCTGCAAATGGCAGGGGCAGTCCCACTAAGGATAGTGAATACAAAAATGGAATGAAATATCTGAAGCCTGTTGTGCTGCTTTCTATATTGCTGCCTCAGAGATGCTGTCACTAATTAGGAGAAAGATCATTGCTAAACTAACTGGATAGCACACTGGAGGTTTTCAAGAAGAGATTGGACAACGATTTGTTCAAAACAGTATAAGGTGTCCTGCTCGAGCAGGGATTGAACTAGAAGACCTACAAGGTCGCTTCCAACCCTGTTATTTTATGATTCTATGAATCTCCAAATCTGTTATAGCCGAAAACCCGGTCCAAATTGGTGAAAGAAAACTCAAGAAACCGGGTCCGTTTGGATGACCGCGAGGGGTCCCATTTTATTCAAACCGTGAGTAAAACTCACGATGCGGATTCTGTCAGTCAAAAGGCAAAGCTTAGGGGAAGCCGCGGCTTTTTATATTTGCCGCGACTTCAAATCCCTGCGCTTCCCATTGGCTGGTGGGCCAGCCAATGGGCATCGATGTCCCGACAGCCAATCAGCTGTCAGGTCGTCCGTTCAAGATGGCGGACCAGTGTGTAAAGTCTGGCCGCACGTGTGCAGTATACAACAAAATCCATAACAAAATTCCTCACCTTGGAAAGGTCCAGAATGAACCTGGTTCTTGGAATGAAAAAGCCTCTCAGCCGCTGCTTACTTTTACGAGAAATGAGAAAGTGAATCATGAAGGCATGGGAGGAAGAAGATAAGTGACATTACATTCCTTACTTGCATAGTGATATCACCAAATCTATATGTCATGAGCATAGCTATTGCCACATATCTATGGAGAGAGTCTACAAAGCTCTGGAGAACTTTTTGAAACATTCATATGTAAAGAAAAAAGGGACATCCCAGCTAGAACAAATTCCATAAGGGGAACTATGTATTCTGTGCTTGGAGAACTGAAAGTATAATCCAAAATCCAGATCCAGATGGTACATTTATTAAGATTAACCAAAAGAGGGGGAAAAAACTGTGCAAGATCTTGAGTATTTAAGAACAGCTAACCAGGCAAACCGTTATCAAAAAGGGGACAGATAAAAAGGAAGAAATTGTAAATATCAGGCCAGATATACAAGGTCAAGGTAGGTTCAATTCCAAGTCTGTGTGGGTCTGATGAATCTTATGGCTGTGCTTGATATCAGTGAGCACTCAGTTTTCAGGGCCAAGGGAAATGTTCCTCCCTCCCCCACCAGCAATAAAAAAACCACAAAGATAACTACTCCCTAATTTATGTTCTGCCATGAACAACACAAAATTCTCTTTTTAAGAATTTTCCTAATACACCAACCAGTTTTTGATTATTTTATTTCAGGTCCCTGCCAGGCATGCCACTTCTCAGTATAACACATTTTATTTTGATTTGTCTTATTATGACATCCATCTGTGGATTAATTTGGGGAGGAGGGTATGGATAAACATGCCTTTTTAATGAAAAATACCCTTTGGTATTTTTCTTCAGTTCAAAAACCAATCCACTGTTCATAGGACAGGATAGCACTGAACAACAACAACAATGTTGTATGTAAGCCACTAGGTTTCTATCTCATCTGCCTGGGTATTAGATTTAGATTGAACTGTAAACCCTTTTCCTAGCAATTAAGAATTTTTACTCTATCATTTCAAACCCTTTAATTCCTTTATTTTTAGGCTCATCGTTTTGAAAACAGAAAAGTAAATGGAATTGCTATATTCTCTTTGCAAAAAAAATTTAAAAACCTGTTTTATCACATGAAATATACAATAACCCTAGAACTAGGGCATAAGGACAAGTTTTTCTGAAAGGAAGTAGCATATTTACTAAAGGAGTACTCTCCCCTGCAGGAAATACGAAATATGGCCCTTTTCCCTAAATGTATTCCAGCATCAGCTCTATTCAAGCATCACTTGTTGATGTGTTCTGTGCTTTTTCTGAGACTTTCTTCAGCTTCCACAGTATTTTCTAACTAAATGGGTCAATAGGAAGATGGGGGATGGGGGGATGACAAAATATCCCAAGTACACTTATGTCCTCAATTCTTAGATTGTTGGGCTAACACCAGAAATAATCCCTTCTAAATTGAGATTCAACTTCACTGAAATCATTGTGGACCATTTCATTTTATAACCAAGCTCAAAAAGAATGAGCTGCTAAGTCTTGATAAAAATCAAGAAACAGTTCTGAGTTGTAAGTTCCTAGTCCATTTAAAAGTTTATTTCCACTATTACAAATTAGTGTTTTGTAATTAACCAACAGCCTGATGAATCATAAAATGGACATGGAATAAGAATATCGGAAGGTACCTTAAAGTCCAGCCCCTTGCTTGAACAGAAGACCTTATACAATCCTAGACAAATAGTAGTCCGATCTCTTCTTTAAAACCTCCAATGATGGAGCACCCCCAATTTCTGAAGCCAAGCCATTCCACAAGACAGATGCAACCATTCATCATATGTTTTGGTCTCCAGTCCCGTAATCAATGGTGGGATTCAAATAACAATCGGTTCTCTGCCCTAATGACCAGCTGAACCATCAGTTCTCCAAACTGCTTAGAAAGTTAACAACTGGTTCTAGTGAATAGATGCAAACTGGTTGAATCCCACCTCTGCCCATAATTATCTTTGTTCCTCTTCTCTGCATTCTTTCCACATTCTTTTCATAATCTTGAAGTCTTTTTTATATCATGGTGACCAAAATTGGATGTAGTATTCCAGATGTGGTCTTACTAGTGCAGTATAAAGCATTACTAACTCTGACCTTGATCTTGATCCAATCTTTCTGTTGCTGTAGCCTAGGACTGCATTGGCTTTTTTGGCAGCTGCAGCACACCTCTGACTCATACTTAAGTGGTTGTGCACTATGACTCAATAGTTACTAAAACTGAGCCAGCTACCACTCATTCTGTACCTGTGCATTTGGTTTTTCTTGCCTAAATGCAAAGCCTTACAGTAGTCTGCGACTTATCACAATTGAGCCCAAAATTTCTGTTGCTAAGTGAGAGTTTGTTAAGTGAACTTTGCCCCATATCATGACCTTTCTTGCCAAAATTGTTAAGTGAGTCACTGCAGGTGTTAAGTTAGTAACACAGTTGTTACGTGAATCTGGCTTCCCCATTGACTTTGCTTGTCAGAAGGTCACAAAAGGTGATAGCATGACCCAGGGACACTGCAACCATCATAAATATGAGTCAGTTGCCAATCATCCGAATTATGATCACATGACCATGGGGATGCTGCAATGGTTGTAAGTGTGAAAAATGGTGATGTCACTTTTTTCAGTGCTGTTGTAACTTCAAACAGTCACTGAATGAATTGTTGTAAGTCGAGAACTACCTGTACTTTTCTCAGCACTCACCACCAGTTACATTTTGTTAGCCAGGGCCCAGTGTTCAACCATTCATTGTATGGTTTAGTTTCCAGACCCCTTATCATCTTTGTTGCTCTTCTCTGTACTCTTTCTAGGGTCTCAGCGTCTTTTTTTTATCGTGATGACCAGATGCAGTATTTTATTTATTCAGACACAGACACTGCTGAAAAAGATACAAACTGTCTTCTTTAACACACATACCTCTTTTTCCCTTATGAATTCTGTTGTAAACTATTATACCTATTACATTTTTTTTTTCTGTTCTTGGCAACCATGTATATAGTTGACTCAAGGAAAAATGCAAATGCAAGTAATCCCTGGTATGAATCTCACAAGCAGGATAGCTTTTAAGATCAAAGCTGCTTTGGTTCCTTCCTACCTTGTTAAAGCAGATAAAATTAATCTGCTGCAAAGTCAAGTTGTACATCTGTTTGAGAATGTGTATGAGAAATCCTTTGATTTCTAGGTGAGCACAGAAAATATCTAGAGAAGGGTTAATATCTTTGGCTTGTGAGTTTGCCTGCCTGCAGCCAGGGCTGCTGCCTCAGACTCCACCTTCTCTTGACAAGCACAGAACTCTTGGGCTGGAAGAAATTGCCTGACCAGGTGACCCTAGAAGAGGGGTAGGGAACCTTGGCTCTTTCATGACTCATGGACTTCAACTCCCAGAATTCCTGAGCCAGCCATTTTAAGCTGTTAAGACTCAGGTTCTAAGCTAAGGTAAGAGGCGCTGTCTCAGGAATTCTGGGAGTTGAAGTCCATGAGTCATGAAAGAGCTAAGGTTCCCTACCCCTGATCTAAATACTTTAGAGTCAAGTTTCAGTGCACAACTGTTCCTGTTAATGCTCTTAGCAACCTTTGACACAAGTCATGATAGCCTTGTGGATCTGTTGAGAAACAGCCAAGCAGGCAGGCAGGGGAGCGCAAGTGGGATTTTAGCCTTAAATCATTGTGCAGCAGCATGAGATTCAGGACTGACCCTACCCCCTCAGCTCCATGGAACCTTATCTATTTGTTCCCAGGGGAAGGCGCTGTCTATGAAGTTTCCTGCATTAAATAGGCAGAATACAATAGTTAGCTTGAACTCTAAATGTATGGATTTTGTTGTTTGAGTCTGACAGGATCATCTGAAAAGGTTATGATGGACTGTGATATTTTGAGTTGGGGGAAGAAGAGGTCATCTGATATTAACTCTATCAGAAATTGTTGAGAGGCTCAGTCATTCCTTTCCTTCCTGCTTAATATTTAAATGAAATAGGAGAAGTCATTCACTAGTTTGGGAAGGTGATGAAGATGATTGGGGCAAGAGTAGAGGATGCCGAGGATAGAGTTGGGTGGAGGCAGTTGATTTGCTGAGGCAACCCCTAACGGAAACAGCAAGAAGAAGAGGGAGGAGGAGTCAAAGGAGGAGGAGGGATCCACAGGTGATCCAGGGCCCGTATTTGCCCCACCCCCGCTGACCTACCTAGGCTGCTGAGAGAACCTCTGCCTTGTGAACTGGTGGCCTCCCATCCCAACGGGAACCAAGCCTTAAGAGGGAAAGTCCTGGGGCTCCAGGGGTGACGGAGCAAGGTCTCAAGCTCAGCCCCGCCAAGGACCTTCTGAGGACCCCCCCGCCGTAGTACCCAAAGAGTAAAGCTGGGCTTGCAACTCCAAAGACTTCCCTCCCTCTCCCCCATTTCTGCAGAAGGGGCTTGTTTACCCGGGAGGAATTGGGAGCCCGGTTGTTGCCATGCCAACCAAACGCTGAACCACGAATGCCCCTCCTGGAGTTTAGATGCCCAAGCAGCCCCTGGTTTTGGGGTGGGTGGGTGGGTGGGTCAGGGAGGTCTCCCAGGGCTGTCTCCTAACCATGGCTCAGCTCCAAAGACCCTCCTCAGATCTCAGAGCCTAAGAACCACCAAGCAGTGGGAGAGAAATCCTCAACCGGTAGAGAAGATGATCTTCTCAGCAGGACTTTAGAAGAAGAAGAAGAGCAGATATGGAAGGGACCTTGGAGGTCTTCTAGTCTAACCCCCCCTGCTTGGGCAGGAGACCCTCTATCATTTCAGACAAGCGACGGTCCAATCTCTTCTTGAAAACTTCCAGGGTTGGAGCATTCACCACTTCTGGTGGCAAGCAGTTCCGCAGGTTAATTGTCCTTGCTGTTAGGAAGTTTCTCCTTAATTGCAGGTTGCTTCTCTTCTGGATGAGTTTCCATCTAAATGAACTGTTGTAACTCAAGGACATTAT
>JAEANM010023219.1:0-11415 GCA_017656035.1 Myanophis thanlyinensis
AACATAAGAAAAATTCAGGATACAAAGGCCACCCTGGAACGGATTAATTTCTTATCTTGAGGTACCACTGTATTTTGCCGATGTGGAGTCAGATAAAGATTGGAAGACCCAAGAAAGAAAGGATTTACTTAACTGGAAAAGTGCTACCACTCTTTTATTACCATAGAGCAGTTCTTTTCTCATAATGTCTGAAGTGAAGAAGTATCTTTTCTTCAGAGCTGCCAGAGATCTTCCTCCTGACGACACCTATTTTCTTAATTAGGGTTTACTAAAGGAAAGTAGGAAAGTACCTATCAAGTTAGCAATCATCAGACTGCTCCCTAAATATGTAATTAATAAGAAGTAGACGCCATTGTAATATTACTGTAATTGTTCATTCATTACTTTGAAAACTATTTGTTTTTTGGTACCCTTTTACTATTCCAAAGCAAGTTCATTTATATAAAGACAATAAAAAATAAAAATACTAAAATAGGTGCTGAAATTCATTTACGAATTTTAGACCAGATACAAACTCACTATGCCTTCTAGATTTTTCTAGTGGTTGAATGAGTAGAGAAAGTCATTAATTACAATATATGTGGAGCTAGAGTTTATGTACTTATCTTTCCATATATTTTTTATAATATCTATAATTCATTTATCTTTGTGTAGTATTTTTACCTGAGCTGCTGAAGCCAACACTGTATGTATGCATTACCACAAATATATATACTTACACATACAAACATAGATGAAGGAAAAGGGTTGAGCACTGTCTCTCATGGAATTATTGGCCTGGTTTATTATTTATTTATTTATTATCATAATTTATATACCGCCCCCTCTCCCTAGGGACTCGGGACGGTGTACAGCCACATAAAAAACACATACCTAGACAATTAAAACCAGTTAAAATAATTAGATAGGGCTGATGAATTATAAAATAAATGGTTTAAAATCTAAAATTTAAAATCAACAATTAAAATTTAAAATTATTTAAAAATTGTTTAAAACCCCCAAGTATCAGGTATCAGGCCAGGCCAGCTTGATAAAATAAATGAGTTTTTAGGGCACGTCGGAAACCCCGGAGGTCTGGGATGGTATGAATCTCCAGGGGCAGGTCATTCCACAAGGATTTGCCCCACAACAGCCCTGCAAGGTGTGGGTTGGGCTGGTTTACAGATTTACAGACTAACAGAGTTGGAAGGGACCTTGTAGGTCATCTAGTCCTACCCCCCGCCCAAGCAGGGGACCCTATATACCTGTGATGGCGAACCTATGGCACAGGTGCCACAGGAGGCATGCAGAGCCATCTTGCTGGGCACACAAGCTGTCGGCCAACTTACCTCCAGCTGAGGGAGAGGGAGAAATAACAGAGCTGGAAGGGACCTTGGAGGTCATCTAGTTCAACAGCCCCCCACCACCCAAGCAGGAGACCCTGCACCATATCTGACAGATGGCAGTCCAATCTCTGAGACTGCCTTTTCATGCCTAAGGTGGAACTAGAACTCACAGCCTCTTGGTTTTTAGGGGTATCAGAGGGAAAAGGCAAGGACGGGTGAATTTGGGTTTTTCTTAATATCTCACCTCTGCAAATCTGTCAGATTTGATTGATTGAACTAGAATCCTTTTTTCGAACACGTTGCATCAAAAGTTGCATATACAGCATTTTAGTTTCCAATTTCCCAAAATGCTGCCCCATTGGCATAAAACTTGGTGGTGGAATTCAATATTTTTTTATTACCGGTTCTGTGGCTTGGTGGGCGTGGCTGGGGAGAAGTCATGTGACTGGGTGGGCAGTTTCTGCAAGCAGGGCAATAAAGATTAGGCTAGAAACAAGACCAGGATGTTTCTTTCCTGCCTTCCTTACAGAATTAACCTGTAAAGTGGAAAAAAACAAAAGGAGATTTCTTCTAACATCCAGTTCTCTGAACTCCTTAGAAAATTTACTACTGGTGCTAGCAAACCTGCTAGAACCAGCTGATTTTCACCTCTGATAAAACTTACCAACTACTCTACCAACATAATACATTTTGTCCATTATTTTTTTTTTAAAAATCAGTCTTGCACTGCTTTCATGCATATACAGGTAGTTCTTGACTTACAATAGTTCATTTAGTGACCATTTAAAATTATGACAACAGTGAAAAAAAGTGGCTTATGACTGTTTTCCACACTTACGACCATTGTAGCATCCCCATAACCACACGATCAAAATTCAGATAATTAGACACTGGCGCATATTTATGACGGTTGCAGCATCCGGGGTGTGTGTGTCATGTGATCCCCTTTTTGTGACCCTCTGACAAGCCAAGTCAATGGGGGGGAAGCCAGATTCACTTAACGGCCGTGTTGCTAAGTTAACACCTGCAGTAATTCACTTAACAACTGTGGCATGAAAAGTCATAAAATGGAGCCAAACTCACTTCACAAATATCTCACTTAGCAACAGAAATTTTGAGCTCAGTTGTGGTCATAAGTTGAGGACTACCTGTAATAAATAAATAGCGCTACAAAATTTAGAAAAGGGCCCATTTCAAAGGATAGCTAAATTTCCTGCATTCGTTGGTTCCGAAGTATAACATTAGGTAAGTTTGCTTTTAAATAGAAACTAAATGAAGATCACCCCTCTCCCAGTTGAAAATTTGGGGATATTATTATGTCCAAAGGTCTACTGAAGTTTGGAAGTTGCCTCATTACCAGCCCATTTCCTGGCTCCATTCTCAGAATAAAATGCTATATTAAAGGCGGTTGTTGCACTAACTTATTCAGCATTAAGAAAAACTGATGGAAAATTTCTAGCATTGTCTGAAGAGATCCATGAAATTAAATGAGAACAGCATGAATTGGGAAAGCTAAAAAGAACCGGGAATCTCCCAGAATTCCCTAGGACCATGATGGCGAACCTATGGCATGGGTGCCACAGGTGGCGCGCAGAGCCATCTTGCTGGGCACACAAGCTGTTGGCCAACTTACTTCTAGCTGAGCATGCACATGCTGGTCTTTGGGCCTCCGCTGTGCATGCGCGTGATTACAACAGGAAATCCAGCTGATCTTCGAAGCTCTCCTCGCACATACACACATGATTGCTGATATGAGCATGTGTGCCTGCGCGCAGCATGCCTGCATTGCATGTGCAAAAGCTGCATGCATGCACAGATGGTGTGGTTGGCATGCGCAAAGCACGTACTTTTCGGCACTCGGTAAGTAAAAGGTTCGCCACCACTGCCCTAGGAAGAGTTGTCCTTGCCAAGAATTCTGGGAATTGAAGATCCCAGTTTGGAGGATGGTAGCTTTAGAAATGCAGAGGAGAGGAGAGTAAATGCATTAGTGAAACTAAATCTGGCCTTAAGATATTTAATATTTGAAAGAGAAGAGTGCCTCTAGATGAGAGGCTTTCAAAGCTGTTCCAAGCAGTGAATTTCTGTTGCTATTTGTAAGGTAATATGGATATTGTCTCCCTTAAGGCATTCTACTCTTGTTTCCTTAATTGGTCTTTAATTTTCTTGCGCATCCGAGGGAGACGTGCTACTAAAAAGTATGAAGTATAAATAAATAAAAATTATAGGTGGCAGAGGTAGAAGATCTGGCTCACCTCCTATTTGATTGTTGCCTGTATAAGAAGGTGAGAGATACCTTGGTCTATATGCTAACTAAATGAACAATCCATTGGGAACCCCGTATCAAAACAACTTACCTTATGTGCAGCCAGAATTCAAAAACAACATTTAATACGGCATAGTACTTGAACAAAATGGGTCTACTGAGATCAGCACGTGTGGGATGGATTGGGGTAAATTGTAGGGGTGACACCAAAATATAGTGTTACCACATTTTATTTATCCCTATATTAAATGGTTGTATGATATTTTGTTTTGAATTGTATTTTATTCCAATGTCTTTTTAAATGGTATTTTAGTCCATTGTTGTTTTAAATAGTACTTTATTCCAATGTCATCTTAAATTGTTCTTATCGGATTTTAGTAATAATTGGTGTTTGGAACTCTGCACTTTGATATGGCCCATGGGCTAATCAATAAAGTAAACTAACTAACTAAAGATATAGGTGCCATTAAAGAGAATATATGGAAAAAAAGAGTGGGAGAATTGGAATGGAAGGCAATGACCTCCAGATCAGCTGTGAAATTCCACGAATAGCGCTTGCTTAGTAAAAGCTGTTTCTTGATGCCAGCTTGGTGACAGATGTTGGCACTAGAAAGGGACGATTGTTATCGGCCAAACCTGTTCCTCCAATGACAGGGTCATCTCTGAAGTCA
The DNA here is from genome assembly GCA_017656035.1 of Myanophis thanlyinensis. Classification (NCBI taxonomy): domain Eukaryota; kingdom Metazoa; phylum Chordata; class Lepidosauria; order Squamata; family Homalopsidae; genus Myanophis; species Myanophis thanlyinensis. Next base: position 4,260 of record JAEANM010023219.1, read on the forward strand.
CCTGGCCTTCTCCTCCCAACAACGCACCTGTTTCCTGCCGGAATATTCACAGCTAAAGTGAACACCTGCTAGTCTTATGCAAGGACTCTCTCTGCCAATAGCTGGAGAGAAGGGCAGCCACCATCCCCAGCTCCCCAGTCCTCGGTTCCCTTCCAGGAATCAGATTCAAACCGTTCCAAGTTTCCACAGGTGACCTTGGATACAAATGAACAGCATCTCCATTAGAAGATCACATCATAATCATGTTTGGACTTTTGGAATGATCCATCACTTTCCTTCCTTCCTTCCTTCCTCTTCAATGTATATTGCACAAACCAAAGCAAATAATAGATTCAATAACCAAGATTAGGTTAACCACAGAAGGGCCTATTGTGTGAACACTACCAATCTCACTTGGGGCTGATAGAGAGGGCAGGAGATCTTGCATTCAGAGTTTTCCCCTGTTGCTAACTAAGCCAACCTTATTTTTGCAAGCCCTGAGTAACATTTTTTCTCTTGTTTTCCCTTTGATGAGCCCTTGCTGTTATTAAGGAATCCATGGATTGTGTAAAAAATATTTTAGGGCTATTTGGGCCTGTCTTCTAACCAGGTTCCAGATGTTTTTTTTTTTCACCCTCGTTTCAATATTTCCAGCTCCTTTCCTGGGAAGTTCTCATCAGTCTTGGCTCCTGATCTCTTACACACCTGCACTTACACACCCACCCACACAAGAACACCAACATTATCTTCTCCCACCCATGGAGAGGATTTTGGCTGGATGGAAGCAACCGGATAAGCTGCAAATTGGGACATCTCAAACTTCTTAAATGGGTCATATTAAAAATTTAGGCTTTCTTAATGACGAGAATTAAATAAGTCTCACACTGTGCAATTCAGCACAGTTTCCAAAAGGATATATCAAGGGTAGAGCTGATACCATCTTTTTGTCGAATCATAAAAAGTTATCCACAGGGAATTCAAACGTTGCTCTGGGGATCAAGAATGTTCCAGTCCAAGAGAGCCAGAGAGCAACCTACAAGACAGCCGAAGGTCAAGATAGCTCTGAATCAGGCTCAATTCCCGAGATTTTCATGCAGGGTTTTCTTGGGAAGAACCTGAATGTGGCTTGTTTTGGCTTCTTCCAGGTCTAGGATGTCTGGGATGTCTTCCCAGCCTAGGCTGTGTCTCTAGGAGATGATGCTGACCTCCCAAGCCACAAATCTTGGAGGCCACCACCAAGTCTTAGTATCTGAGCTCAGACAGATTCCCTCCCTGTGGCTGAAAATTGCCAGGGGACTCAGCTAACTGGGAAGTGGCTTCAAAGAAGATGCTGCTGCACTACATATTCCAAGTTATTTGGGGCAATGAAGTCTGAAGAGCTCTTGTTGCTTTGACCAACTACAATCTCATGTGCTCCATGCGGATGAAAGCAGAGCATTCCCTGTTTTTATAGAGGGAGAGAGAAGGTTGTTCCTTAAAGAGAGACATGTCCACCCCAACTTTTCTGGTTGTTCCCAAGAAGTGAATCGCTTCGTTCTCTCCCGTTGCAGGTTTTCATGGGAATATAAAAATATTGGTACATTGAGATGCATGTTTTAGCAAAGCAAGGATTCTCAAGGCATCAACACTCTATCCCCCAAAATAAGGCATCAAAGTCAGGGCCAGAAGGAGAGATTCAACCTAGAAACAAGGAGGGATTTTCTGACTGTGAAAACAATCCACCAGTGGAACAGAAGTTGCCTTTGGAAGTTGTGGCTGCTCCATCCCTGGAGGCTTTCAAGAAGAGACCGGACTGCCATTTGTCAGAAATGGTGTAGGGTCTCCTGCTTGGGCAGGGGGTTGGACTAGATGACCTACAAGGTCCCTTCCAACTCTGTTAATCTGAATCTATTTAAGATGATCAAAGGTTGGAGACTAAAACATGAAAAATGGTTGCAGAAACTGGGCATGGCTAGTCTAGTGAAGAGAAGGACCAGGGGAGACCTGATGGCAGTCTTCCAATGTTTGAGGGGCTGCCACAGTGAGGAAGGGGTCAAGCTGTTTTCCAAGGCACCTGAAGGCCAGACAAGGAAGAACGGATGGAAACTGAGGAGAGATGAAATAAAGAGAAATTTTCTGACAGTGAAAACAATCAACCCGTGGAACAGAAGTTGCCTTCAAAAGTTGTAGGTAGCTTCATCCCTGGAGGCTTTCAAGAAGAGACTGGACTGCCATCTGCCAGAAATGGTGTAGGGGTCTAGGTTGGACTAGATGGCCTACAAGGTCCCTTCCAACTCCGTTAATTTGTTCTGTTCTGAAGAGGGCTCCATTCGAACACAGGTCAACGGGTTACAAGCTCGAAGGGTGAGGCTTTCAGCAAAAACCTTCTGCCTTGCACATAGCCACATACACCCCCTATGGCCATCTTCTCGCCGTGCCACCTGGCCCCTTGCCCGTCCACCCACCTGGCCTGGCCTACGGGAGCCGAGCTTATCTTCAAGGTCTTCAAGCGATAAGATGGTGGGAAACCAGCCTGAACACGCCCTCTCCTCTGCCACACGTCCACCCCTGCTCCCGATATAAGGACGCACCTCTCTTAGCCTCCTCCTATTTCCTTCAAGAAGCAAGATGGCTCTCGTCTGGCTGCTCTCCTGCTTGGCTCTCCTGGGCGCCGCCCACGGTGAGTATCCTAAGCTTGCTTTTGCCCTTTCTGGTGGGGAAGGAGACTCAATGCACGTTTCTCTACGCGGTAAGAGGCGGGTCCCCGAGGCTGGAAGCTCCCTTTGACGTCTCTGAAAAGGACCCTGAATTCACGTCCTCCAATCAAACAAATGTACAAAGGTGAAGTGTCCCTGGGGGTTTGAAAGGTAGTCCTCAACTTACAACCGTTCATTTAATGACCGTTCAAAGTTACCATGGCACTGGAAAAAAAGTGACTTATGGCCATTTTCCACATTTATGGCCATTGCAGCATCCCCATGGTTATGTGATTTACATTTGGATGTTTGGCAACTGTCTCACATTTATGACAGTTGCAGTGTCCTGGAGTCATGAAACCCTGTTTTGTTACTTCCAGACAAGCGAAGTCAATGGGGAAACCAGATTCACTTCACAGCTAATGGTGTGACTAATTTAACAACTGCAGAGATTCCCTTAACAACCGTGGCAAGAAAAATTGTAAAATGGGGTGAAACTCACAGCAAATTTCTTACTTAACAACATGGATTTGGGGCTCAATTATTGTCGTAAATTGAGGATTACCCACATGTGCAGTACCTGTTGTTGTTGCCCGACAGCGGTCAGCTGAGCTGTTGGCAGACTCTGACAGGTTTTTGGTTTATCTAATAAATAGTTTTTGCGGACAGTCAAGTCTGCTCTTGTGTCTTGAGAGGCGTAGGACAGAACACCTATTCGTCTACTTGCATTTACATGCTTTTGAACTTCTAGGTTAGCAGGAGCTGGGTCTAGCGCTCACACCATCTTGTGGCACTCAGGTCTCAAACTGCTGAGCTACAGACCCAGCCTCTTAACCATTGAGGTGCTGCATCCCTGCAAAACCACACACCACTCAACTAGAACCCAGGGGTTGGTAACTGGGCCTCCCTTAGTTTTATCCCTTTCTCCTAATACCATTACCTTGAGACGCCAGCTGCATTATCCAGCCACAAGAGCCAGGCTTAAATTTCTATAAAAGTCTGCCTTTTTTAAACTCTTGATCTGGAGGCTTCCTGGAAATGGAAACTGGATTTGTTCTGGTTTACAAGTGCTGTGTTCCCTACACAACTGGATTCCAGTGTGGAAAGTAAATTGTGGGCTCTACCCTTTGCAATAACAGTGTCAGACTTTCAAGTAATAATCCCATAGCAAAGAAAACTCCGAGGCCAGTAGATTCCTCAAAGAATAGTTTTATTAGGTATGATATTATATTGGCACAGTTCTGGTGAAAACTGACTCAGAAGGTTCCCACAGTTTTCACCTAATTAAAAGTTTTTCCCCCGTTCTCCAAACAGTCACATGGTCCAATCAGGTTGCCATTCAGTTGCCTGGTAACATCACTCCTCCTCTCTCCGACCAGGTGTCAGAACGACCTTGGTTCTCAAGAGAAAGTATTTTGTTTTGGCTACAGAACCCCAGCTATCTCTATTCCCCCCCACTCCCTATCCCTCAGCTCAGTGTAGCAACACTGAAGCTTCAAAATGGCCTCAGCCAGGTCAGCTTCAGGGTTGAGAAACAGGTTCAAAGGAAAATCACCTTCCTCCCAGATCTGAGTCCAAGTCAAAGACCTTCTCTGGGATTAACGTTCTTCTGATTCATTGCCAGGTTGTGGTGTCCCCGCCATTACTCCTTCAATCAGTGGCTACTCCCGGATAGTCAACGGGGAAGATGCCGTGCCCGGCTCATGGCCTTGGCAGGTCTCCCTGCAAGTAAGAATGGAGTATATGCTTTGCTTTGCCTAGAAATTTGGAAGACCAAATGAGTTGGGGGTGGCATTGGATGGAGATGTACCTTTGGATGCCAGGGGGTGACTTCTGCTGGGATAAGAGACAGCAGATGCAATGCAATGATCTAAAACAAAATGTCTCAACTGTGTCAACTTTAAGATGGGTGGACTCCAGAATTCTCCAGCCAGCTGTTGGAAGAAATGTCCATGGTTTGAGGTCTTGGGCAAAATGAGCACACAGCTGAGAGAGAGGGATTGCTTTATATCCTCTCTTAGGCTATGACATTGCTTCCTGTTCCTGTGGCAAGAGCATGTGTCCTGATTGATTGTCAGACTCCCATGTGGCCATGGGTCATGATTCAAATTTGGTTGAAGATTTTGGGCTTTGTTTGTGCCATGTGGTGAGTTGAGCTCAATGGGTGGAGGGCTAATCCAATCACCCTGAGGGCCATGTCTTAATCCCATCACCCTGGAGCTGAAGGAGGGGGCAAGGAGCTGAGGCTCTGAGTTTGTCTTTAGAAACATGTTTCTCCTTTAGGGAAAATTTAATATTCTGCCTTTTTAGTATTTCCTAGAATATTTCATTCTCCTAGGAGAAGGGTGGGTGCTAACTTCCTACACAGCCTTGCTGGTTGGGGAATTCTGGGAGCTGAAGTCAACCCATCTTCAAGTTGCTAAGGTTGAGGATCATTGATCTAAAGTGACGGAGAAGAGAATTTTATTACAACTGCAGTCCTCAGGACAGGTGGCAAATGTGGGGAGGATCAGTGGGGTAGATAAACCTTTGACAAACTTGGTCTACTGCCCAGAGGGCTGGTCAGCTGAGAAGCTGAGCATTTCAGGATCTTTTTCTCATGGTCCACTCAATCTCCTCCATTCTGCAGGACAACACCGGCTTCCATTTCTGTGGAGGTTCTCTGATCAATGAGAATTGGGTGATCACCGCTGCCCATTGCAATGTCAGGTAAGGAAGGTGCAATGGAACATCTAATCAGAGAGATTTTGGGGGTTCAAATGGTTGTGGGACTAGGCCCTTTCTAGGCTTTGGGAATCAACAATGTAGAGGACAACAAGGTCCTTAAGAAAGAGTTTCCTAGATGACATAAGTTTTCATTGAAAGTGGGAAGCTGGATACGACTTAATTTTCACTTTGCCAAATGCTTCTGCAATGCACATAGGTCTCATGGCTATTCTTAGGAAATCATTATGATCCTTAAGGAGACTCATTTGGAATATTGCATCCAGTTTGGGTCACCACAATATAAAAAAAGGATGTTGAGCCAGTGGCGGAATTCAATTTTTTTTACTACTGGTTCTGTAGATGTGGCTTGGTGGGTGTGGCTGGGTGGATTAACCCTGTAAAGTGGGGGAAAAAAGGAAGATTTTTTTTAAACAACCGGTTCTCCGAACTGCTTAGAAAATTTACTACCGGTTCTAGAGAACCTGCTAGAACCAGCTGGATTTCACCTCTGCTTGAGACTCAAAAAGAGTGTAGAGACAAGCAACCAAGATGATCAGGGGGCTGGAGGCTAGAGCATATGATGAACGGTGGCAGGAACTGGGTATGTCTTGACTAACAAAGAGAAGGATTAAGGGTGACAGAATAGCAGCCTTCCAATATTTGAGGGGCTTTCAAAGAGAGAAGGAGTACACAACCTAGTCTCTCAAGCACCCGAGGGCAGAAATAATAGGTGGAAGAACATCAAAGAGAGATCCAGTGAGAACAGTTAATCAGTGGAACGACTTATCTCTGGAAGTGGTGATGCTGCATTATTTGAGATTTTGAAAAATGTAGACGACAGCCATTTGTCCAGATGTTATAGACTCTTGAGCATGGGGTTGGACTAGAGTCTCCAACCTTGGCAACTTTAAGACTTGTGGATTTCAACTCCCAGAATTCTTAAGTTGAAGTCCGTAAGTCTTAAAAGTTGCCAAGGTTGGAGACCCCTGGACTAGAAGACCTCCAAGGTCCCTTCTGACTCTGTTATTTTGTATTCTATATTAATGCTGAGGGATCAACATTATTTACTGGACCAGAATTAAAAACAACAGAGATGGCTGCCTGAAACCGTCCTGTGTGTCAACACAGCCATTTCACTCACTCGTTTCCTCGTTCTTTACTTGCAGCAGTTTACTTAGTGTCCATTTGAAGTTACAATGGCACTGAAAAAAGTGACTTAGGACTATATTTCACACTTATGACCACTGCAGGATCACATGATCAAAATTCAGATTCTTGGCAATGGTCTCATATTTATGACGGTTGCAGTGTTCCAGCATGTGATCCCCTTTTGCTGCTTTCTGATGAGCAAAGTCCATGGGGAAACCAAATTCAGAGAACAACCATGTTACTAACTTAACACCTGCAGTGATTCACTTAACAACTTTGGCTAGAAAGGTTGTAAAATGGAGGAAAACCTCACTTAACAAATGTCTCGCTTAGCAACAGAAATCTTGGGCTCAGTTAAAGACTATCTGTAAAATGGATGGTTTTTTTGTGGCTGGCCACAGATAGATAGATAGATAGATAGATAGAGGCAGGAAAATCATTCCCTGAGCATTTTGCTCCTTGTGTTAAGTACTAAAATATAAAGTCCAAACTATGACAGTTACAGAATGGCCATAATGTGATGGATGTTGTTGATCCCTAGAAATAGTTGGGGCCAGGAATATGAAAAGTGGGTCGATGTCGCCTGACAGCCCCGAGGGTACGAGCCTTCTCTGTGGCTGCGCCCTCCTTATGGAACGAATTGCCCC
>JAEANM010023220.1:0-11415 GCA_017656035.1 Myanophis thanlyinensis
ATATTGTAAGAATAGAAGCAACAAGTTATAGTGGGGGGGATAGATGATGGAACAATGAGAAGAATAATAGTAATGCAGATTTAGTAAATGGTTTGACCGTGTTGAGGGAATTATTTGTTTAGCAGAGTGATGGCGTTCAGGAAAAAACTGTCCTTGTTTCTAGTTGTTCTAGTGTGCAGTGCTTTGCAGCATCGTTTTGAGGGTAGGAGTTGAAACAATTTAGGGAAGGGATGGTAGGCTGCGTGCAGGCCTGGTTCTTGCAAAAGTGGGCAGAATTGCTGGGACCTTACCTTTACTCAAAGAAGCATTTGTTATACAGTTTCAATCCGGTTCTCAATCCCTAGCTGCTTTCAGTAGCCAAGTGAAACAGGTATCCAATTCACAAGAGGAACAAGAGGAACTGAGATCCCAGAACCCTGTCCATTTTCCTGAAGATTCCCAGTCTCCCAACACCTTCCACAGGGCATCACCACTATTATCTTGCTAGATCCTGTCCATTTGGTTTTGCTCTGAGCCAAAATGGGAACCATTTTATTCAGAAAGTGCCTGAGCATATTATGGCAATTTAACCTGATAGGGTTTTCCAGTCTATCTTTTCTTATTAGTGTTTAGCACACTCTAAATCAGGGGCCTCCAATCTTGGCAACTGGAAGACTTGTGGACTTCAACTCCCAGAATTCCTCAGCCAGCTTTGCTTTGCAAGTCTTCAAGTTGCCAAGGTTGGAGACCCCTGCTCTAAATACCGTGTTTCTCCAAAAAGAAGTCTGGGTTATTTTCTTTTGACCCACCATAAAATGGCTAGGCCTTCTTTTTAGACGGTTCTAATTATTGACTTACCTTGCGGCAGTGGTATCTTACCTTGTGGCAGTGGTACCCTCCCTGCCAAGCAGGAGCTCGTTGTTGGCCCACTTCTTTTGCAGTCGCTTGCCGCCACTTTCACGCATCGTCTCAGCCTCTGTTTTGTCTTCATATACCTTCCGGAAAACCCTCTGCAGCCAATAACAGAGCTCCGGATTGCTTCAAAGCTCTATTATCGGCTGCAGAGGGCTTTCTGGAAGGAGACTGGGGCAATGCGTGTGAGTGGCGACAAGCGGCCGCAGAAGAAGCGGACACAGCAGAAGATGAGCCAGGTGTCAGGGTGTGCGAGGCCTGGTAAGTAGGGCAGCTCCACCCCATCCCCACCCTAGCTTATTTTTTACCTGTGTGCCTTGCCCCACCCCCTGCACCCCAGGGTGGACAGGGTCTTAATTAGGGCTAATTTTATAGGTGGGGCTTAATTTCATTGCATGCTCTCAAAAACGTGATGGGGCTTCTCAAGGTGGATCGTCTTTTTGGAGAAACAGGGTAGTAGTGCAGCTGGCCAACATTCCACAGATGTAGCCAGTGCAGAGAACTAATTCTGTTTGGCCACCCTGATTGGCACGGCACAGGCTCAAATAAATTTGAGCTCAGAGATGGGTTTGGTCACACTTCTTTCTCATTTATGCCAGTGGTCTTTGCCTGCTTTAACTTCTCTGAGCGTCTCAGAAAAACTGAGGAAATTTAAAAACATTGGTTGTATAAGAGTTTGCTGGAAACAGCTCAACTCCTTTTTTTACTGTGTAGGAAGCCCCTCCCCCGACTAAAATATTCTTTATTCTTAATATTAAAAGAGGCAGGATCGGATATTCCCCCCAAAGGAGAAATGGAGAAACACGTAAAGGCAGAAAGCAGCCCCAGTCTTCCTCCATAGGAAAACAGCCTCAAGCAGAAGAGATTGGTCTTTTGGAATAAAGATTTTGTATCCATCCAGGAAAGACAGGGCCAATCTATGTGGTGACAGAAGGTTGGAGCTGATGGGATTAAAATCGACATTCCCCACCCAAATTCTAAAGACAGGACATGACCTTTAGGACATAATAAGATTAACCCACCACCGTTAGGATAGCAAAAGGCAAAGGCTCACTACATTGCACAATCCTCTGCAGCATCTCAATCGGAATCCTATAAAGATCCATACGCTTACTTAGCCTTTTGATCAGCCACCCCAGAAGCCTTGCTCACTGAAGTTTCTGGAGACCAAATAAACCTCCTTTCCTTGCAGTCAGTCAGCCTCCATTTTATTGCCAAAGCCTTTCTCCTGGTTTGCAAACAGACGGGATTTTTCTTCCTACAACGAATCTCCCATGACACCCATTTCAAGTTCCCCTTGCTTGTTGCTCTGTAATTGCATCTTCATCTTTAATTTCTGGATGAGTTTTCATGGAATTCTCTCACAGCCTTTTTGCATTATTTTGTCTGTCTGCCTCCAGTTTCTTCAAACTAGCAGCCTTGCAGTGTTGATATCATTTATAAGGCAAAGAGTGTCTTTTTCAACTCTGCAGGCCTTGTTCTTGTGATCCATGTAGCACCTTATCTTAGTTGTGGTTCAGAGTTTTACAATGTGCCAATAGAACTTTGAATGGCCTTGCTTTCTATTTGTCTAAAGCAAGCTTCTCTAGACTTGGCAATTTTTAAAACTTGTGGACCTCAACTCCCAGAATTCCCTAGCCAGCATGGGACTGGTTGGGGAATTCTGGGGGTTGAAATCCACAAGTCTTAAAAGTTGCCAACATTGGAGCTCCTGGCCTAAAGGTTTGCATGGTATAAATGCTTTCCTCTGAAGACAAGGCTTTTTATGTCCACAACCTTCCATCCATCTGTTAAGAAAATTAGCTGGATGGATGTATATAACATTTGGAGATTCATTGCATGATTCCATATTATGCAGACTTCATATGACATTGGTGAAGGTGTATTATCTGTTACATACCAGGTTCAGGATGTGGATGGAGGTATTAGCAAGATTATTCAAATTTACTGTTATCCTTTCCTCTTAATCCATTTGGGATAAATAATAGATCCAAAGACTCATGTAGGAATGTGAAGGCACAGATAGGGTGGTTTCCCCCAACCCCAGCCCCTAAATCAGGTGTTTTTAGAAGAAAACAGAAACCTAGAAGTCAGCAAATGGCTATGCAAATAAGGTCATTGAGAAGGACTTAAAGTCTATGACAGTGGCTTATTTCCTTGGAAGAGGTGAGACATATCTTGTAAAAACAGGAAAGAAAGCATTTCTTTAGACAAACAGAAAGCATCTTATCAGTCTGTTCAGGAGGGATTTAAACTACAAACAAGGAGGCTGAGTGACAGGGACCCAGAACTAAATATGCAGCCAAGCCCTGGGTGCACAAAAGTGTATCATAAATGGAGAAATGGAAAGCCAGGATGGGTGCTTCTGCATCCCTTAATAACTGAAAACTTAGTTGGTTTTATTTGTAAATCCGGTGAAGTAAATCTTTTTCCATATCACTCTTGTAACATGCAATTTTTAATCCAAATCCCAAACAGATTAATTCTCAGTTGTATCCTCTTTTATCTACTCTTTTAAACCCATTTTTATGGTATCAGAAAATCTTAAAGAGAAGTTTATTTGTGTGTTGTTCCCAAATGTCCCTAAAATTTTCCAAAGTTAAAATACTTTATTCTGTATTAGTAGGTCTTTCTTTAATTTAATCTTTAGTTCTTTCTGCTTGCCTCTAGTGTCCAGCCTTCAGATGCTTTTCTCTAATCCACAAAATTTTCCCACAGGAAGATTTCTTACACTTAAGTTCAAAATCTTCATATATTTAATGGAATTTTAAGCAACCCACAGGAAGGATTCTTATAATTAATTTCAAAATCTTATTTCTAAGCCATCTACCCTTTACTCCAAAATCAGTGTTCTAATCACCCACTTTCTATTTCAGAATATTATTTTAAGTTTTTAAAATTATATAAAACTTCTTTTGCCGAGGATTGAAGGAAAACCGCTCAATGATGGAATGTGCAGCTGGAGAAGGAGTTTGGGGAGTGGGAAGAATCTCAGCAATCCCACCCTGGTTTCCTAGGGAGGGGGCAATGCATTCCAGAGACCCAAAGTAAAGGATTGTGTGTCCTGAACTGGACGGGGAAGGAAGAAGGGAAGACACATTTAAATCTCCCAGGGTATCTATTAGATTAGGATGTGATAGTTTTAGTCTGGTGAGATTCTGTCTATTAGGCATAAGCAAAGAAAGAACTGGACTAGATTGGATTTAACTGCGTCATCTTTGGGTTTGATCTGACATCTGGTATGATGGAACCTGTCCTTCTGAAGGTTCTTAATATCCAAAAAATCAGTTAACAAGCAATTTCCTGAAGAGATTAAGAAAGGAAGTGGGGGAACTCAGTATCCCTTTGAAGTCTCTGAATTACAATTTGCGCAAAGCTGTAGAGCTCTAAAACCCATTGAAGAGAGCTTTTTTTGCAGTCTCCTCAAAGGGAGCCTCTGTATGGAGCGCTTGTAGGTGATCCCAGTGCTCTCTTTGTCCAGAGGAGTTTCAGGGTGCCAATCCTTTGCCTGGTCCTAGTTCAGCTGTGGTCATTGGCACCACATTGGCACTATTGCTTCCTGGAAAGTCCAATCAGGAAGTAATTTTCTATGGCTGGAAGAAGTGGGGCCAGAAATACCAGGTGTAAACGATAGCTATCTAGATTTGATTTTCTAACTACACAGTCCCTTCCTTTTACTGATGGTCCTGCCAGAAGAACTTCCCAGACATGGACACTCATGGGTGAGTGGTAAGCCTCACAGAAGGGCTGCTTTAACATTTTGAAAGGAAGGAGGGTCTTCATTTGGAAAAAAAGGTGTCTTTGGAAGTGTCTTCTTTCAGATGCCTTGCACAACTTTTTTTTCTCATTGTACACTTAACAGTGTAAATTAGAAAAACAAAACAAAAAACAAAGATCAGATCCTGGAGGGAGTTTTCTAAGGCATGATAATAATTAGGGCAAAAGGTAAGTAGGCTGTTATAATGTGAGTTTGAAGTTACAATACAAGAGTACCTGCCTCTCGCAACTTTTCTGTAGAGCTGGAAGGCTGCCAATTAGGTTCGGTGTTTTTTCTTGTTTTGAGAAGTGAAATTGTGGGACCCCTAAATCTGAATCCTGCACTATGGTCTCCATCCACCTTCTTCTCCAGCCTAGCAGCTAAAATTCAAGGAACCTGCTTCCGGTGCAGTGCTTGGGATGTTTTATAGAGCAGAGCTCACCAACTGTGGTAACTTGAACACTTGTGGACTTCAACTCCCAGAATTCCTCAGCCAGCATGTTATAGAGCAATAGAATAGGGGAACAGAAAGACTGACAGTCCCGTCTTGATTCCATTTCTGGAGCACTTTTGACTGTCTGCAGGTTGGATAAAAATGATTTTTTTAAAAATTAAAAAAAAAACCCATTTTTTTTTGCTTTAAATTGTATTTTTTTAAATTTTTTATCAAATTTATTTTAATGTGCTTTTGGAGTAAAAATTTATCTAAAGATAGCTTTCTATTTAAGATACATTAATAATGTAGTTTATTCAGCATGAAATGGAGCTTAGTTATGTAGCAGGAGGCTGTATATTCTGCAATATTGGGACTGTCCAGTCAACAGCGGATCAGAGGAAGAGCTGCTGCGAGACAGATGACAGTTGCACTTTAAAATTTAAATCGAGTTGATTTAAATGAAGCCTTTTTATTAGTGATTTAAATCGTGATTTAAATCGTCTTGATTTAAATCAGATGCACCCTGGCTGTCTGGAACGGTTGCTTGGAAACTATAACCGTCTGAGCGTTTGTTCTTTCTATATGCCTTGCTTGGGATACTGCTTTCTGAATCTGCTTCTTTTCCCTGCATCTTTCATAGGTAAAAAAGGAGACGCACGTTTTGTGTCCGTCACTGTCTTGAAGTGGCAAATAGCTTAATTATTCACGGTGACTGACTTTATCCCTGCATGATGCAGAACTAAGTTGTGGTACACGGTGACCTTGGAAATTTTTTTTAAAAAAATGTAGCAAATAAGACCCACGTTTCCTAGATGCTCGCTGCTTGATGAGGCTAGCGGAGATCTTGCGTGATCTCAGGAAAGCTAAATCAAGATCCGAGTTGAGGACTACTTGAATGAGGAATCCCCAGCAAATGAATGCCAGGTCTACAGAGCAGACTGGGAAGTGGAAAAAAGTCCCTGAGGAAGACAGTGGCAGCCACTTCATTGCTGTTGCCAAGAAACAAGACGGCCGCACCCGCTAGTCACCCGGAGTTAAGCGACTCTTTACATCTAGAAACAGAGGCACAGAATCTGAAGTTCTCACCTTCTCCTACCATGGTTTTGCAGTTAACTTGCTAGGCAAGCTTCGTTTACAGCTGCACCTGTGGTTTACTTGGTAGTGGTGGGCAGAGGTGAAATTCAACTGGTTCCAGTTATTAGAAGAAATCTCCTTTTGGTTTTTTCCCACTTTGCAGGGTTAATCCTGTAAATAAGGCAGTTGTTTCCAGCCTAATCTTTATTGCCTTGCTCACAGAAACTGCCTCTCCCCTTATTACATTGTAACGTTGGTGAAGTTTAATTCTGTGCTTGGGGATGTTTAATCCTGTGGCCATGCCCACAGAACTGGCAGTAAAAAAAATTGAATTTCACCACTGGTGGTGGGGGTGTCTTTTGTCATAGTGGCATTTGTGTATTGATTGTGCTTGTGTGTGTAATTAGATTCCCTTGTGCTTGCCTCTCCCTGCTTTTGTGTCTTGGAGGTGTTTCCTGTGCTTGCAATCTGCCCAGGCAGTCAGTGGTTTTGCTTAAGAGAACCAGTGAGATCTAGCTATGAAGGCTCCAGGCTTAGAAACCAGGAGACTGGAAGCTGGAAGAGCTGAAGAAGCTTCTTTGGATGAGAAGTGAAACGTCTTCAAAGAAAATCCAGAAAGTCCGAATAAAAGGAAAAGAAACAAAAGAATTTAATAAGAGATGGGAAGCCTTTTATCAATGGTTGGACAATAGAAACAAGAAATAGACAGGAAAATATGACACGATGGGTAAAAGCAATATAGAGTTAGAGAGAAAAGATAGACTATTGCAAAATTTTATATTTTATTGTATGATAGGATAAATAAGGATACAACTGTATGGTTATGACATTGATGCAAATATAGATTGTATGGGAAGAAATATTTACTCAAGCGGCGCGCAAACTGCTGGATGATGCAATTGATTTATAAAATGCAAAATAAAAATATATGATTAAAAAAAAAGAAAATCCAGAAAGTCCAGTTATGCCTCCTGTGGGAAAAAAAAAAGCACCTTTGGGACAGGAGACTGGAAGTTCTAGTTCCACCTCAGGCGCAAAAGCCCAGCTGGGTGGTTTTTCAGTCTCTCTCTCTCTCTCTCCCCCCCCCCCATTGTCAGTCTCAAGTGACAAGTTGATTGATCAATTCCTAAGGCAACCAATGGATCAAAGTTCATCTGTATCTCCCTCCCCCCCCCCCCCCAAGTTCATCTGGGGGGGAAAAAGGATACTGCCCTTATGGGAAGAATGCCAAGCTTCAAAAAAAAAAAAAAATGTGGCTTTTCTCAGCTGGCACATCATGAAAAGAAGCACCCCTTACGTGTCCGTTTGACCTATTTCGGGAGAAGCACGGTGGAGGTGGGCTTGCAAAATATGTAGAACATGATTTACACGTTGCTGTCAGAAAATAGGATCTTAATGCAAGCGGGGATGGAGTATCTGGTTGCCATGCAGGCTTGTTACATCTTCATGACCAATTATAAACGGGGGGGGGGGGGGAGGAGGAGACACCTGTTGATGGAAAGGAGCCCAACAGAATGTCTTGACACCTAGTTGTTTCTAATTATAATAAGTAACAAGGGTGAGTTCTCATTCGGGTTATGTAACCTCTGCATCTGCACATGTGTATTCCTTTGCAATGTGAATTAGAGTTGCTCTTTCCTTCGAAAATTCCATTATGTATCATTTATTTTGTTTCTTATGTAGACAGTTAGACTTTCTAAAGGAGCCTAAAAAAAACTGACCAAAGAGTTTGCTTATGCTGTTCCATTTTTTGTATTTTTGTATTTTTACGAGGTTTTCCCAATAGGTAATAAACTAAGAAATGCTAATTTCATTTTAATTTTGAAGACAGGTTGTCCTCGACTTATAACCCCAACTGAGCCCAACCTTTATGTTGGTAAGCGAAACATTCGTTAAATGAGCTTGCTCCATTTGCTCCGACCTTTCTTGCCTCATTTGTTAAGTGAATCATTGCAGTTGTGAAGTCATGTGACTCCAGGACACTACAACCGTCATAAATATGAGTCAGCTGCCAAGTGTCTGAATTTTGATCACGTGGCCATGCTGCAATGGTCATAGGTGTGAAAAATGGCCATAAGTCACTTTTCAGTGCTGTTATAACTTCAAATGGTCACCAAATGAAGTGCTATAAGTGGAGGATTACCTGTATCAATTTCCTTGTAATTATTATTTAAATAAATGCTTTATTTTCAATTTACATCATGTGTACTACTATTTGGATATATAATTTCAACATTCCCCTTCCCCCCAATATTGGGGAGCTGTCCTTCCCCCATCATGACTCTGATCCCTCTTTGAAAAACACAAGTAAGAAAAATATTGCCTGTTGATTTGAGAGCATTTTGCCAGGACTCTGTAGCAGTCAGTATTTTTTTTTTAAACTGACTTGGAGTGTATGTGAGGGTCCATGTCCCAAGTGTTTCACTGCATTAAATCAGATGTGCCTTTTCTTGAAATCCCATTAAATCCAGGATGATGGGCGGCATGTCTGAGGAATTGCAGTTGACGCAGCCTGTATGTCCATATACAGACTGTATCCCCCTTCCCCTTTTAAATCTGGATTACTGCAGCCCAGCTCCCCATTTTTTGTCATACAACCAGATTGGGTTCATAATACTTAAGCAGTATACAACAGGGGAACCTTATTTATATATAAACCTTATTTATATATCCTTTGTTTCTCACTATGCATTTCCCCCCAGAAATAAGAATTGTAGGAGCAGCCCTTTTGAAAATAATTCTCCCAATCAGTAGTTTGTCTGTTTGGCATGATGAACTGAGCTTTCTCTGTATTGCTCTGAGGCTACGGATGCCTTCGGAGTTGCATTTGTCCTTCACTGTTCTGTAAAGAAGTATTCTGTTTCCCAAGTTGAACAGTTTTATTTTATTTGTGTAAGTGAGTGAGAAGGCTTGCACAAACATTTTGTTGACGATGGGCACAAACTGAATAAATATTTTTCTGTTTATGCAACCAAAGATCTGTCATTTTCCCAAGTTAAAACTAGTACAAACATGTTAATGAGATTTTTCTCTCAAGAAATTTAATTAAATTTGACTCCATATCTCTTCAACAGAATTTTGTTAGCAGATTGCTGGATTTGGTTCCTTCTGAATTTTGGCAGTGCATTTCATGGATGTGTGCCAATTTTGCAGAAAGTTATGCAATAATACTATAACAATTGCACTTATAACTAAACCATTTTTAATTGAAGGTGACTTATAAAATTATTTATCTGCCACACAAGAGATTTGACAGGGGCCACTGAAGCCAACTCTTCGTGCAGAAATCCAATTTACTATCCCTCCTTTGTGAAATTATCCAGTACTGATAATTCTTGGCATTAACTACCAAGGGTATCAACATACTGTATGCATCTCTGAGTTGTTGGGATATGGGCAGTGATATTACAAGTAGCAAGTACATTATGACATTGAAGGTAGACTGCATAGAACAGCAGAAGTAATTCTGCTTTAGCTGCACCATCGATATATTGGCCTTACCATTAGCAGGGAATGCTGCATGTAACCTAGTTCACACTTCTCTCTACCTCCTTAAAATTCATTATGTGAGGCATAAGAGTGGCCGTCTCTGTGGGTAATTAAAGAATGAATATAAATTTACATAATGATTTCTTGGTTATGATCAATTAGCAACAAGTGAATTGTGATAATAGGAATGTATCTGAATGTGAGACCGAGACTATTCTTTTGTAATGTCCGTAATGAATGAATTTGGAAGAAGAAAAACAAAGTGAAAGAAACAAAAGTGAATGTAGCAGAAATTCAGGAAGAAAAATAATGAATTCTGCATGAAAAAATATTACAATATAATCTCCCAGCAGAATAAATAGGAAACGATAAGGAAAAATGAGTTCAAAAAACTGGTTAGAAAAGTGTAAAAAGAACCATCTTTCAGAATGTCACAGAACTGTGATGGGAGTATGTAATGGCAAGTTTGAAAAAAAAGTTAATGGAATGAAAGAGAAAGGCAATGGATGATTAATAAAAAATAATGTCAGAGAATGGTGCAAGACATGTGTGAACGTAAGGAAAAAATAGTTGTAGAGAATATAGAGAACAAAATAGAACATAAGGAAAGAATAGTTGCAAAGTGTAGTCAAAGAGAGCACAGAATGGTTAAAGGGCAAAGATAACGCAGAGTGATTTTGAAAAAAATGTTCCGGAAATAGGGTGAAGATGCTGTATACAGTTTGAGATACTTACGACTGCAGATGAAGATAGTATCTCTGGAGAAAAGTGACTTGCTCATGGAATAGCTGTGCAGCTTGTTCAATGTGTGTCTGTGTGAAAATAATATGTGGAAGAAAGGTGGTGTTATTTCTCTATACAAAAGGACAGACAGAAGGGTGACTGCGGGATTAATCGGTTAAGTGTGCCGGTGGACATTTTTTGGCAAAATTCTCATTGAAAAGTCAGGAAAGATAAAAATCAGAAAAACATTGGGAAGGACAGTGCCAGGCTGAGGGAGTGCAGACTAGGCATTTGATCTTCAGCGAGTTATTCAGAGCTGTATGAAGATGAAAAATAAAAGTTTTATGGTGTGTTTGTGTAATTGAAGAAAAGTATACTAAAGTGAATTGGCTTGAGTGGGGTCAGTGTTAGGCTGCCAGACTAGTGCAGATGGTGCCCTGCTGAGTATTGTGCCCGTCCCCTGCCAACCTCTTCAGGACCCTCACTGGCCAGCACTCTTCCCTCTTTGGCTAACATAGTGTCAAGTGCTGGGGAAGTCCCCCCCCCCCCCCAAGAGTGCTGTATCCTGTCAAATTGTGTATCTTGTGAGTAAGCAGCAAGTTGCTGGCCCTGCAGGCAAGCCAAGCACTTAATTATTGGCAGCTCCTGAGCAAAGGGAAGCTTCAGCTGGGAGCATTCAGAGGGCAGAGGACTGCCTCCCATCGCTGGAAGCAGTTTGGCTTCGTATTTCAGGTTTTCTTGCTCCTGGCCCTTACGGTTTTTGGACAAGTCTTGGGCTCTTCCACTGGCCGTTTCCAAGAATGGTGCGTTTTCTGATTATGCACCAGTTGACCTGGTTTATGTCTCCTTCTCAGCCTCCATTAAGCTAAGGCGTGTACACATGCTCCTTCTCAACTCTACTTCTGTTGTCTCTTTCATCTGTCCACACTGGTACACTCCTCATGCCTCATCTTCAATTTCAATTTCAGTTCCAAATTGTATTGGTCACATACACAATCATACATGGGTACGATATGCAGTGAAATGCTTACGCAACCGCAGGTAA
>JAEANM010023221.1:0-11415 GCA_017656035.1 Myanophis thanlyinensis
TTTTATAACCTTTCTTGGCACAATTGTTAAGTGAATGGCTGCAGCTGTTAAATTAATAACACCTTCTGGTCCCCCCCCTTGACACACACAAACACACACACACCCATCCATCATGGGTGGTGGTGGTGGAGGGAAATGGCTGAGGCCCAAGTGAGGGCGAAGGGAGTGAAGCTGGAAGAGAGAGAGAGAGACAGAGAAGAGGCAGGACGTTGTTGCCTGCCCACGAAGAGGAGAAGGAGGCGGCGGGCGACAAGGAAGGGCGGGTGAGGGGAGGGAAATGGCGGGACAGCTTTGTTCCTTACCCTGCCCGGAATTCAAACTTTCATCCACTCTGCCAAGCCGGCGATGCCCTCGCTCAGCTCCCTTCTTCCACCCCCGTGATGTCTGGAGCTTCGTTGCCTCAGCTTTGCCGGATTGCGCCACCCGCTTTGCCGCCAAGCATGGACGCTGCCAGCCTGCGAGCCCCGGCTGCAGAAACTGGCCGGGGGAGAATCCCCCTCTCATGGGGGGTGATCCAAATCCCCGCCGGCCACACCAGGCTTCATGGAGGTCCAAACAGTCCGGCACACCATTGCCAAGCCAGCGGAGGTTTCAGAATCCCTCCCCATGCGAGTGGGATATGGTATCTCTGCCAGCACCCCCCCATTTGGGATATCTCCGCCGGCAGAGATACCATATCCCACTCGCATGAGGAGGGATTCTGAAACCTCCACTGGCCCGGCAATGGCGTGCCGGAGTGTTTGGACCTCCATGCGGCTGGCGGATTTGAATCCCCCCCATGAGAGGGGGATTCTCCCCCGGCCGGTTTCTGCAGCCGGGGCTTGCAGGCTGGCAGCGTCCATGCTTGGCGGCAAAGTGGGTGGCCAAATCCGGCGAAGCTGCGGCAATGAAGCTCCGGACATCGCGGCAGTGGAAGAAGGGAGCTGAGCGAGGGCATCGCCGGCTTGGCAACATGGATGAAAGTTTGAATTCCGGGCAGGGTAAGGAACAAAGCCGTCCCGCCATTTCCCTCCCCTCGCCCGCCCTTCATTGTCGCCCGCCGCCTCCTTCTCCTCCTCATGGGCAGGCAACAACGTCCTGCCTCTGTATCCCACGCGAATGGGGGGGTTTTCAAACCTCCGCCAGCCGCTGGCAGAGGTTTGAAAATCCCGCCGGCTGTCGGAGCCGCGGCAAAGCTTTAAAAGAGCCGCGGGTTGCCGAACCCTGATCTAGACATTCAAGCTAATTTCAAGGCCACTTGAATCTCTAGAGGGATACTATTCCAGAGGTTGGGCACAGAGGCAGAGAAGGCATGGTTCCCAGGTTCTGTCAAAAGAAACTGTTTTACTTATAGTACATGAGTATGTTGTCAGATCTTATCAAATGATCTGACTAAGAAATATCATCCTTCAGGAGGACAGGTCTGTTGCCATGCAGGGTTTTATCAATCACAATCAGTAAACTGAATTGTATATGGAAGTTTTCCAATAACTAGTCCTGCTGTTGTTGATAATGATGTTAGGTGAGTGTATCAAGGTGCATTCATAATTTCTTGCATCACTATATTCTGGATCAACTGTAGTTTCTGCATGGTCTTGAATGGCAAACTGTGACACAGTGTATCTAAAACTGTTAAGACTTCCTGGATTTCCGTAGCTAGCCGACCTTCCCCTTATCCTTCATGGCTGGTGCCATATTTAAAATTCAGATGGGCACATTTCCAAGAAAGGACTGCACCTTGGGTTAATAAAGGAGTAATAACCAACTCAAAGTTATATAATGCCATGCATATTTCTTTGGGAATATGACTTTAAATCTTCTTTCTTCTTATCTGACATTATTCACGACAGCATGAGTTTTTAAGTTTTAGAAATTATTAGAATGAAATCTGTTCTGTCCTTCAAATAGCACAGGGAGAGAGGCAAGAGAGAGCACAGCTGCAAATAAATAAAGAAAATAAGCTGTATAAAAAAAGCCTAGGAAATTATATTCAGTGATTTCTGATGATGCATCTATTTATTTATATCACACATTTTCATTGTTTATTATTTGGTGGAAGACTTATTTCCGCACTCTTGTACAATAATTATTTATGCTTTTGTTTCAACTTGAATAGTATTGTAAAAGATTCAACTTGGTAGTTCTACTAACATTATGCCTCTTTCTAAAACACTCAAGGAATTTGCATATTCAGATGACTTCCAGGTATAAGTCCAGGTATAATTTCAAATTTCTGTCTTGTCCATTTAAGAGAATTCATATAATTTTCCACAGTACAACCCACATTGCTTTGCCAACTGATCAGTATAAGCTAGTGGAATAAGTAGGATCTCTTCTCTGAAAAATGTTTGGGGAATGCCAAACTTCCTTCTTGATGAAACAGATCCTTCAAAATTACAGTGGGAAATAATCTTGCTTTTGAAAGCTACAAATGCAATTGTTCCACCAGGTACCTTTGTCCTCTCAGACTATTTGCATGCCTTTTAACAACCATATCTTGTAAAGACAAAAATTGCCTTGGACAAGCATTTTTGAGCAGTATCAGAGCAGGGGTGGAATTCAATTTTTTTCTACCGGTTCTGTGGGTGTGGTTGGGTGGGAGTTGCCAGGAGATCATGTGATTGGGTGGGCAGTTTCTGTAAGCAGAATAAAGACTAGAAACAGCCTTTAAAGGCAATAAAGGCTAGAAACAATACCAGAATGTTTTTTTCCTGCTTTCCTTACAGGATTAACCCTGTAAAGTGAAAAAAAAAACAAAAACAAAAAGACTTCTAACAACCAGTTCTCGGAACTGCTTAGAAAATTTACTACCAGTTCTAGCAAACCTACTAGAATCTGCTGAATTTCACCTCTGTATCAGAGAATTATTAAGTGCAGATTAGTTTATGTTTTTTAACTTAATTTCTATCACTTTTAGTTATTACCAGAAATTACTTTAAAAAGTTTAAAATTATTGTAAATATCTGTGTGAATGTATCCCCCTGCATTGTATTTTCTTACATCACTTATATAGTGCATTATGTTTCTTTCCTGCCCTAAAATATATAAATATTAATTCTTGCTGAAAACAAATCTTATATTACATAAAAGAGCAGAATGGGACAAAGCAACAGTCATATTTAGTTTGTTATTTCTCATTATTTTTTTTTCAGGCAATCATTTCTATCAATAATTTATTTTTTTAATCCATCTCAGACAACAATTTTAATGTTTTCATTTCAAAGCATTTCTTCAGAAATTCTCTCCTGTAAAGCAAAATTTTGACTTATTGTCCTGGAAATAGGCTAAAATACCTAAGTCTCTCTTGATATTTTTTTTAATAACTCAGTAGTTCAATGAGTAGTCCAGAAAAAAGTGTTTATCTCATAACTGTCTTCCAGCCAAATACCTGTCAGAACAAATAACTAAGTATCATATACATGTTCTTAATAGAGAGAATAGTGACAGAGTGTGACCTTTGGATGCAACAGTAGATTCTTGAAAGTCTTCTCTGAAAGTAATATTTTTAACCAATATCATCTATTAATCATATCTGTGCTTTTGTGTGTAAAACAGTAGTAAATGTTTAAATGTTTGGGAAGTTATTTTATAAGAAGAAAAAAGAAATGCATGGCTGAATTCTAATCAAGCTAGCCAATAAGTTTATGGGGCCTTTGGTTTTGGTAGTCTGGGGACAGTATTATTCCTGAAAGCAACTCTTCAAATTCAGATAATTTCCACTTCGTTTAAGCAGAACGGATTATTTTAAAGGCTGTCTTTTAGGAAATAAAAACAAAAATAGAAGATTAACAGTTGAAAGAGACAATGACAGTTTGGGCAAATTTTTTGGATATAATATAGAACTAGATAACTGGCAAAACTGGTCACTAAATCAGACACCACTAGAACACTAAGGATTATAACGATTGTTTACATATATATGAAGTAACCACCTACCCAATTACTTCCTTTCTTACCAACTACCTCCTTTCTTCAACTTATTCCCAACCTATTTCCTACCTCCCATTCTGCCCTAACTTACCTGTGGTTGTGAATGGCTGCGTAAGCATTTAACTGCATATTGTACCATGTATGATTGTGCATGTGACAAATAAAATTTGAATTTGAATTTAAATTGACGATGGAAACCACTTATAAAGAAAACTTGAATAAAATGTTTTATTGCTTTACCACCGGCAAGACTAGCAAAAATGTTTAAAAATATGTCCACCAAATTCTGGAAATGTAACCAGAAACTATCACTTGTATGTCTGAAAGCCAAAAAAGAAAAGAAAAAAAATGGTGAAAATACATATGTGGCTAGAAAAAATGTTAAAACAGAATATAGATTTTAAGCCAGAACATTGTTTTATCAATGGTTGTACAACAGGAATAGCAATTATGAATTTAAAGTATTACTATGTAAACAAATGGGCTCAGATAGTACACTAAATGAAAACAATCAACACATCATTATAAGCCAATTATTTGTCCTAACACAGGCACCATAAAATAAATTAATACCATCTTCCTAAACATTGCCTCATATGTGTTTGTTATTGGTTATAGTTCCATTATTATTATGCTTCCATAAATTGATCTTTTTTGCACTGGTGTGTAATGGAATTGCATGAAATATCAACCAAATTTTATTTAAGTGCTTTCTAAATAGGCGTTATTAAAGTTTCTGAAACTTCTTTTATATTGAATAGTATCCATGAATCAGTGAGACCATTAAGCTAATATTTGCAGGTGAAACCTGGACATAGACATGAAGCAGAACTAGAGAAAAACTGCTTTTAGTCATACCAGTTTATTCATGCTATCAGATAGATAAACACCATCTATCTTACTGCCTTGAAGTTTTGTATGATTACTCCAGGTAGTGAATTGTTGAATTTCCACCTTTATGAGAGGAAGGCCTACAGATTTATCAGAGTTGATTACTGCACAAAATAGACTAACACAAACAACTAACATTAAGATACTCACAATGAATAGGGTCACTGGAACTTGCTATTAGTTTGAAAAAAAAAAAGACACAATCACATGGCACCGTTTCCACTTCCAACCCACTCAGCCATTTAGAAGCCCAAAATCCATTTGTTTTTATTGTTTTTATTTTTTTTATCACCACACTGAAGCTAAACTAAAAATAAATAAATTGGTTAACAAATACACACAATTGCACAGGTGCTGGAATGATGCAAGGAGTCCATGTTAAATTTTCCAAAGAATCCAATGATTTATAGATTATATCCAGTCGTGGGATTCAAATAACAACCAATTCACCCAGGGTCAGGTTGGATGTTGTGGGAGGTATGGCCTGTTCCTGTTCTCCAGATCTGCCACACAATGTTGGAAAATTCTCCAGCAACAGCCAAACTAACCCTGGGTGAACTAGTTGTTAAATTATTCCCTCCTCCTTATCAAAAAGGATCCTTGGTGCTGTGCTGCAATGGAGAAATAGGAAATGGAGTGGCAGGCATGAGGGAAGGAGGAAGAGCAGGGACAACAAAGACAAAAAGCTTCCTCCTTCCCTCACACTTAAACGCAGCAGAATTCCAGCTCTGGCCAGGAGGTGGCAGCCAGCGTGGGCATTGCAGGCAGGATGTCCACTCACTTCAGCATCTCCCTGATCCTCTGGTGCTCTGCCGGTACTTTGGCTCTAGGCTGCTGCCTTATGCACAGGCCCTGCAGGCCAAGGCACTACCGCTGGAGGGATTGAAATGATGCTATTCAGCCAGTTAATTGAACTCCACAAAAATTTAGCTACTGAACCAGAGCAAACCAGATGAATATCACCACTGGTTACATATTTCTCCCAAAAGAACAAGCCTACTAATATTTAAAAGATGGTGAATAAAAGTATTAGATTGAAGAAATTAGATTATCTCCAGTTAATTGTTACCAGGGTTGTTAGAGAATCTTACTGTAAAGAAAACAAGATCTCTCTCCATCAACTACTTCAAATTTCAGCCAAGTAAGTTTCACAAGCAAACTCTGCTGGCTTTGTGGCCACAAACATTAGAATCATAGCAAATGGGAAACTAAAAAGTCATGGGGTAAATTTTGCTTATTCTTACACATTTCAGCAACTGTGCTTTCTATATAGAATCAACTTGCTTCTTTTCTCCTGGATGTTGAAGATGTCTGCCAGATGGTTTGTAGAGACTTGGGAATCAAATTAGCAGAAAGTGTGAAATGATTTGACTGTGAGTTCAATTCAGATTTCTCCCCACCCAAATTCCCCAGATGCAACAATTTTATTCCAGTCTTGCCTAACTGAAGCTAAAGTTAGGAAATTGTGACATCACATGCTGGAGACAGCTGGTTGTTTGGTTTCCTGAATGTGCATCTGAAAAGAAAACAAATAGACAAATGGTATAGACTTCATTCTAGCTTTCATAATCAGAAGCCAATCAAAAACTGAGCTTTTCCCATGAAGCGGTTTGTTGCAGCAAACTTCAAGAATATCTTAATGCTCATAATGATCCTACCCATTTATTTCAAGTCTGAATTTCCCACATCTGATGCTTGCAAAAACACAAGGAAAATAATCATTTTCAGTTACATATACCAAGGCTGCGCATTAACTTTGTATGAAGTTAAAAACTGAAGTAATATACCATAATTTAGTATTAAGGTGAAAATATTAAAAATATGTGTAGTACAGTATGTCATTATTAGCTTTTTTCGGTATGCTTTAGTAATAATTTCTATAAGATAACAAAGGTGGTTGTCAGGTGGTTTTTTTTTTCAAGATGATCTTGACGATTGCTTCAACATATTACTTCTTATGAAAAGTTCAGCTTTTGGCTTCTCATTATGAAAGCTAGAATGTATGAACTACTTTCAGCATGTGTTTCATTCATTGAAATTCTTCCTTCTAGGAAACTATTTAACCTATACAATTTTATTCTCTTCTGCATCTTGACAATATCATACTTTGGAAAGCTGAAAATCAATTTACATAGAAATATCCATTTCTATGGATGACCAGGGAGGGTTTTCCCCCCTATATTTCATATATAAATCATGTCATGTATTGTAAATTGTTACATTTTTCATCTGTACATATAAAATATATCATTCATATCCACTACAAAGTCAGCATCTATTATAATAGAAGACTTCTGCAAAGAGCAAATATATTGTTCTTTTTTTCTCTCCCTTTGTCCCAAGCGGGCTTCAAAACAAAGTAAGAAAGAATGAAACTATTTCTTCAAACAATGCCTTAACATTCTAAAACAAAACTTTCTCTCTCCCCCCACCCGCACTTTCTGTGATATTTTACAGCTGTGTTTCAAGAAGCTTGCGAATCATCCCTAGAGGTCAATGAAATTGATAAGTTCTCCTTTTGCTTGTGAAATAGAACATCATCAAAATCCATCTTCCGAATGCTCCTCCTCATTTCCACTGTTGACAGCAGGGGCCAATTGATTTCTCTTTGATTTCTCTGCTGCAAGGAGCCTTCAACATGAGAGTCAATTTAGAGGAGTCAAAAGCCCTGAAGTGATTTAACAGCTTCCATATGAGGAACAGTGGTATCTAGCAGAGTTCACAGATCTTGATTGTGCCATGTGCCTTGGCATTACTATAGGCTGTGACTATGGATGCTGAAACACTTTGCCTTCTCTTTTTTCAAACCTCATAATAAAAGGCTAATGTTTGGAAACAAAAAGAGGCCATAAACTGTCTGAAAGTGAACAAAATTATACATACGTCTCTTTCCCCCTGCATTGATTATATAGTCATGCCCATTAATCCAGGAAATACCTGTCATTAAAGAAAAGTATTGTTATAATGGCAGATTAAATGGAATGGCAAAATGCCCAGTGAGTTTTGTGTTTTACTTAGGCTTCATAAATATGAACTCTCATCTTATTTTTATTGAAAATTTCTATATGGAAAATGCCTCTGTAGGTAAAAATTACCTTGTAACCCATTTTTGCTTTAGGGCAAAATGTAGGTGCAATTATAAGGTAGACTAAATAGTGCAGACATGCAGGACAATTCAGTACATGGAAAAATATCATTGTATTCAGTAGGGTATATGTTTGAATAGACATGAATATGACAGCATTGAAGGAGATGTTATGGATTAATACTGTGCCAAAATCTGCTTTGCAATTTCTTAGAGTTTCCGTCATACCCACACACACTCCAACTCCCTGCAAGAAATTTCTCATAGGATGCTTGACAATTGCATTTTTTTTTTTTTTGTGCCATTTCTGAGCTTAATGTGTTGCTAGAAATAGATGAGCTATTCTGTTGGTGTTACTAATGATTACACATTGTTCTATCACTGAGAAGCTTCCTTTACAATTTACAGTTCCAAATCTGAAAAAGTCATTGGAAGAGTTCCAGCTTGACATTTGCCCTTGAGATTTAATGTAAATGAGGCTACAGATCACTCGAGAACCAATAGAAAAGGCCAGTTGTTTAAAGCTATTTCTTCACTAAAGTAATAAAAGGTCATACTTGATCAATAAAAAATTAAGTCAAATGTTCTCCATTCAAAAAATATATATTGAGAAACAAATAAATTGAACATAACAGGTGGGAAAATAAATAAATTTTATTGACTATTTATAATGCTATCTCATAAAATAAAATACAAGAAAATAACACTCTGATAGATAACAAAATAGATCAAAATGCAGAACTAAATAAAATACAATTCATATTTTTGTATCATCCCTGCAATTTATCCCAATCAGTTCTACCTATGCAATTCTCATTATACTTTTTTTTTCAAATAAAAGTCTGTATTATATAATTTCGGTTCTGAATATATATACAATATGTTGTTCTAATGTATGGATCCTAATGGGTTATTCATTTCATCTATGGCCAAGATATTGATCTTTCTTTTTACTATTCTAAATAAATGTAGGGATTTTGTTTTGCTTTTACAAACTGTTCTTAAAGAGAGCATGGCACTCACATGTAACTTGGCATTCCCAAGCTACAGTACTTGATGTAATATATGTATGTGTAATATTTGATAAATCCTGAATCATTAAAATAAAAGAATTATGTAGCAAGAAAGCATTTTAATTCTTGTTCTAATTTACACTTCTGAATTTGCAAGGCAGCTTAAATGTTTGAATAGCCCTCACAGATTGAACAGACAGTAAAATGAAAATAACAACATTGTTGATCTCAGCCTTATTTCTAGTTAAATAAAATATGCTACCAGAGTATAATAGTGAAGATGATAGTAGCTTGGTTTAAAGATATTTTTTTTAAAAAAACTAAGTTTCTTTTGGCACTGTTATCTGTAATGATGGAAATTGCAAACATTTTTCCTAATACTGTGAGTGTTCTGGAGAAATAAGGAAGAATGACAGCTACCCTCATCCAAAGCAGTCTAATCAGATGGAAAATTTGCAGCTAAGATCACTTCTACATGATCATCCTTTACAGTTTCTAAACACCTTGGATTCCAATATAAAAGGTAGCTATGATTTGACAAGGGTTGTTAAATAATTTGTGGACCTAATCACTGATTT
The DNA here is from genome assembly GCA_017656035.1 of Myanophis thanlyinensis. NCBI lineage: Eukaryota > Metazoa > Chordata > Lepidosauria > Squamata > Homalopsidae > Myanophis > Myanophis thanlyinensis. Next base: position 9,477 of record JAEANM010023221.1, read on the forward strand.
CTTTTTTTTTTTTTTAATATTTCTGAGCTTATAATGCCCCTAGCAAAGCAAACAGGATTAAAATAGACCAGAGGTAATTAGTAATAAACCACCTTAAAAAACAACAACTCCATGCAATGTTTTAGGTGGACTTAGATTTAATGACTTCGGTTTTTTGCTTGCATTTTTTTTTAAAGTTAGTTTATCACACTACTAAAGTCCTCTTTTTCTTTGGAATAGGATAAGCCAACAAATGTCATGTTGTTTAGAATTTTATTTCACGGTTTCTCAGTTTCTGATAGAACAAATAACTTTTTAACAATTTTCCATCGACACGAGATACTGTAATGGGGATCTACTAGGATTGCCAACTCTTAATGACAACACCACTTGATTACAAATGAATTCATTTCAGCATCCAGTCTAGGTTGGTCACTGGGACCAGAAGTTTTGTTTTCCAAGCTTTTGAACTTGTACTGGAACCCATCTTCGGGGAACTTCTCTCTAGCATACTCTGCTGGAGAGAAGTTCACTGAAGATGGACTCCAGCACGAGCCTGAAATCTCAGAAGACTAAACATCTGGTCCTGGTGACGACCCAGATATATAAGTTCATATATTACACTTCATTTGTGAACTCATCTCATTCCAGAACCAGAACTACTGTATATTTTCTGTTGTAGCTATTGCTAGACTCAAATCAGTATGCTGATTCTTATATGATTCCTTTCAGTATCATTTCTTCAGTCTGATCCAAAAACTTTTGGTGTTAACTTTAGATGGCTCTTGGATTTTGTAAGTTTTCCTTTTGGTTTTTATGACTCTAATGTTAGACTTTTGGCCCTTTTCCTGACCTCATAAAAAGCTGGTTAGAAAACTTCCTTCTGAGAGATTGGTGTCTCTACAACAGAACACCTCTTGCCTGTTCATTCTTCAATTAAACTCCAAACAAGATGTCATGTGGGAACTTCTCCCATGAGACTTTTTCAGATGAGGAATGTGAAAAGCAAAGGAGGTTGCAATTGACAGATGTATAACAGAAAGTAAAGAAATGACAAGAAATCTTACTTCAATCCATGCAGTAAAGGAAATTTACAATCACTATCAATTCTAAAGTATCCTAATAATAATATGGAAAAAGTGAAGGTTTTCTAAGCTTAAAAGACTTAAAAGCAGAGGTGAAATTCCTGTAGTAATTTTTCTAAGCAGTTCGGAGAACTGGTTGTTAGAAGAAATTTCCTTTTGTTTTTTTCCACTTTACAGGGTTCATCCTATAAGGACGGCAGGAAAAAAACATTCTGGTGTTGTTTGTTGCCTAATCTTTATTGCCCTGCAATAAGAAACTGCCCACCCAATCACATGATCCCCCAGCCATGCCTACCAAGCCACACCTACAGAACCGGTAGTAAAAAAATTTGAATTCCACCACTGCAAAATACCAATTTTTCTCACTGTGTTAACTTCAGATGTTGGTTTTAACTATTCCATTGCTGTTTTTAATATTTTCTTGGTTAGTTGATTTGATTCCAAATCATTAGAAGTTTCCTATTTTTTTTATTTAAATTTGCAAGCTACTATAGCAGGTTTTTGAATGTTAAGCCAAGCTATAACTCAATGAAATGAAAAAAAAATTAAATAAGACCATTAAGTTCATTTATCTTTAAGACTTATCCCCAGATTGATTTTGTGAATAATCATCTTGTTCATTAGCTATGTACATGTTGTAAAAGTACCGTAGTCAGTATATGCAGAGCTTATACAAAAGGTGTAGTCAAAATAAGCTCTGGATTTCAGTGTAAAAATGTTTAACCCTTTAGGCATCCAGTACAAACCACAATTATACAAATATGATGAAACATATACTCTGATGTACAACACAACCTTGTTTTTCTTTTTTCTTTTTTTAAAATAATTTTATTTTTTATAAACACACAAAGAAAACAAAAACAAAACATACATAC
>JAEANM010023222.1:0-11415 GCA_017656035.1 Myanophis thanlyinensis
TTTTATTTTATTTTATTTATTTTATTTATTTTACACTGCCCATCTCACCTATGTGACTCTGGATGTTTGCAATACAGCTATATACTATTGAGAAGCTAACTATAAGTTTTTCTAGAAATTTGTAGATATTTTTTCCCCACCAAATAAAACATCCGTTGATTGAGAAGAGTCAGTCAAAAATGATTGCAATTGCTTCTGTACCAAAATAAGTGAGGCAAAGATGCCATTCCTTTGGAGGAGTTTGCAGTGATGAAAAAAGGTAGGGTAGATATTGTATTAATATGCACATAAATATCAAATTAATATTACAAGTTGTTCTGAAACAAAGATTTGTTGGCATGCTGTGGTTTTCAACTGGACAGAACACAAAATAGAAGTAGGGAAGTGGGGAAGAAAGAGAAGGAAATAAACCAACCTCATCTAGTCTCAACTGTCAGTACACCTATCCTTCCATCTCCTTCGCCAACTGGTAAAATTAATGAAGCTTCCTGGATGGGAAGCAAAAATCGTCTTCCTCAAAAAATCAGTCTAGTTGTCTTTTCAAGAAACCTCTCTCAGACAACTATGACCTGCATAGATGAGAATCTTTATAGACAGAAGTAAATAAACATTAAAATGTGATATAGGCAATAAAAAAGTTGGATTTGCTTTTATTATTAGAAATGTTTTCATTCTTTTTTGTTTTGAATGCTAGATTCCTCCTGAGCAAATCAAAAGTAGGGAATCATTCTGTGTGTGTTTTCAGCACCTTTTAAGCCATGCCTGTGTTAGTTGGAAATATGTCTAAATTTATTAAATGGAATTGGCGCTGGACTATCATTTATCTTCCGATAAAACACATTAAAAAAAATAGCTAGCTCAGACTGTGATTATGCAGCTTATAACTGTGTCAAGTCAAATTCCTGTTTATATCTGACTAATGATTATGTGGTGTAGATTAGTTGCTTTTCTCCCTGGCTCACTCCACCCCTTGGAAAGGGCTGTTGTAAATATCCTTCACTGTTACAACCCTGACCTTCAGCTTGCTCAGTGATTTTAGTGAGTTTCTGAATTCACTAAATGTGTTCTTATCTATATAATTGAAATTGGGGACATCAGAATTAGTTTGGGATGAAAAATACAATGAGGGTGGGGGAAGGATTATTTTTCCCCACTGTTTTCAATGCACCTGTTGCCCTGAGTACGTTAACTTAGGTTAAGATACTAAAAGCCAGGCACAAAAATATTGAGGGGGGAAAAATGAGGAAATATATTATGGGATGCTAAAGCTTAAGATTTAGCACGCCTTGGTGTGAGAAAGCACAGAAAAGGAAGGAAGGCACAAAATATTTGTTTCTCCAATAGGACAGACCTTAAAGCAGGATTTCTCGACCTTAGCAACTGTAAGATGTGTGTATCTCAACTCCCAGAATTCCCCAACCAGCATTTGGTAGAGAAGTTGAGTCAACGATGAGTTTGAACGTTGAAATATTTAAAATAATCAATTTAAAGTATAATTCTAAATATCTATCAGCAAAAAAAAAATTGCATATGCTTTAAAAACACCTTTAAAAGGACTCTCAGGAGAAAATGCATCTCCTAAGGGAATTTGCTAGTGACCTTATCAAAAGTATTTACACAAACACACAAGTGTTGCAAGCTATGCGCTTGTTTTAACCAGCAAGCTGCATATTTTTAGAAAGCGGGAAAAAAAAGAGGAATAAGGAATAGACCAGCTTAGTCCTAATAAGTGGTCTGGAAAAAGGTAGAAATAACATATAATACTAGTAATGTCAACACTATTATTTCCACTTTTGTGACATGTCAGCATGTAATTTGCAGCATTCCTCAGAATAATAGAATTTACTCAGTCAATTTCGCCTTAATGTGTGTGGTATAAATGGGTTTATGCAGTGCTTATACATCATGGTAATAATACTTGATGCATGCTTTCTTTATAAATTGGAAACATTGATTTTTTTTTTCCTTTCCTCCACATTGCAGTAATGTGTAAAACCCTCCCATTCAGGACTCATTTTAGCCTCTCTGCTCTGTAAATGAGATGATATTTCATCCAACCTCATTTCTATCATAAGCAGTCCCACAAATACATTTCATATATATATATATATATATATTCTAAGTACCTTTTGCCATTCTGTAAATTGGAAGGATGAAATAAGGTTAATTCCAAAAGCTTGATCCATATATCCTTCAGAATATTCATAGTAAAATAATTTAGGACATAATCTTCAAAGAAAGGGGCAGGTTCTGGAATTCTGATTTCCAATTGCTTTGGCTGAAATGGAAAGCTGCAATTGTTACACTGTTACTCTGAAAAAAAAAAAAAGATTCCTCTGGAAATTGTTCCTTTTTGCAATACTGACCTATGCTCATATGTTCGTAAAACTCCTGGTTGAAAATTTGTTCTAAAGAGATAGAGGAATGGTTACCCAACTCAACAGGATGTAGCTAGGTGAAAAAAAAATTCTGAGGTGTAAAAAGAGTGTGTTATGGGAGTGTGTTCTTGATGGCTCTTAATCTCTTTGTATTTCAGAGATGAGATAGAGTTTTTGTATGGTCCAATATTACGTTAAAGGATGGAATTGCATAGTGAAATTGCATGGATCAGCCTTCCCAGACAGAACAGACGGGAAACAAAAGTATTGTGTTCATATTGTTTTGTTGTAAGGCTACATTAAAAGAACCTTGCAAAGTAAAATTCTACCCCTGTCCCTTTTGCAGTCTGAGAAAGTTGGGAGGGTCCCCTTTGAGTCTCTTTCTCCACCCATTATGTAGCTGTGGGCTATGCCCTCTCTTATTTGACCGTTCCCTAGCCAACGTTTGTTGCCCCATCTCTTAAGGCTTCTCTAGCAGACCATTATAGCTACCCAGAATTTGGTTTAAAATGGGCAGCCATGTAAATATTTCAAATAAATAAAATAAACACATTCAAACATTTCTCTTGCTATTTATTCTGAGACCCATGCACATGCATGAACATACGCTACCTTCCAGAAATTCTAACTAACATATAAAACAATTCTCCTGAGAAAGGATATTTTTTTTCTCCAACGCTTCAAATTTAAACACCTTAAAGTCCCACGAGAGTTAAAAAATCTTTTTAAAATCGTCTCCAGTTGAATCTATTAAGTGGGACTTAATATGCTTACGTTTAACTTGCAGTTGCCAATGAAATTTCAGTGAAATAAAAGAAAGGTAGTTCATTTAAGGAGAAAAAAAAAGATTGAAGGAATATAAACGAAGCAAATAATGTAGGGTTTGTATCTTTCTGTTGCTTTGAGACAAATCTGTCTATCAGCTTTTGAGGAGGTATTATGCCTAATATATATTAATATATTAGTGATTAAATGTTCTAATAATCTATTTTTGGAGAGAACTAGCATCTCTTTACCCAGGCAACAGAGAAGAAATCTCTTTCTAGATTCATGACACACTCATGAATTTAAAAATAGCTTGATAATGGTACAATTGAGATTAAGATTTAGTTAGTGTTGTTTTGCATAAGTGGTGATTAACTATTTTGTTAGTTGGTATCTTTGCCATGTTGACCTAGATGAATAGTTGGTTACTGCCCTGTTATTGCTTCCTTGTTCAGACTTGTTTACAATATCCTGTCTTTGAATAAACTCATTCTGTCTTTGATGGTGTTGCCTTGTTTGAATTACTGTGACTTTCTTTCCTTTGATCGTTGAAATCTACCCTCAAAACTTAAAGTGAAAACAGAGTTCAGTTTCTACTATTTTGTTTAATTGAGTGCTTATTCCTATATCTGACCCATTTAAGAAAAACATCACATTCCCATTTAAAAAAAAAAAATGTAGGCAGGGATTTATATAGACAGACCCAAATTAATGTGTGTCTTTCATAGGCTAATACCAGTGCTTGAAATTGAGAATCCTTTCAACAAATAAACATAAGTGGATTTATGCAGATTTTAAAGGTTGGATGTGAGGCACCTTTAATATATTTTCTGTTTCGAATTGCTTATGGCTTTAAAAGTTTATACTTTTTATACGGTAATTTAAATTATGCCTAGTAAGTTACCATCAGCCACCTTTGCAGATTTTTCACTAGAAGAATAGCTATTATACTGTACTATACATGAGTGTGTCCTTGAGGACCACTGGGGAGCTACCACTGGTCCAGAATGCAGTGAATGGGCAGTGATGTAGGGGATGTCCACATGGAACTTCTGCTCTTTCTTTGGGCTGAGAGAAAGTGCCTGGCCAAAGGTCAATCAACTGGCTTTGTTCATCCTTCTGGCTTGTTTCCCTGTTTCTAGCCTGATGCCTTAACCACAACACCAAACTGGCTCTCATTTAAAGCTTTGGTGGGATGCAAACAAGAATTGGTAGCCACATTCTTGAGAGTTAATTCAACTCCTCAGAGAACTCTCCAGGGTCCTGAAACTGTTATCCTAACAGTACAGTATATAACACTGGTGGCAAAGCTTTTCAGCACTGAGTGCCGAATGTGAATGCGTCTGCGTCTTTTACACATGTGCAATTGCGTTCACATGCACAGTTGCATGCAAGTCTCATGCATGTGCAATCGTGCACAACTCATGGCAGTTTTTGTTCATGCATAGTCGCACACAACTCACACACAGCGTTTTTCGCTCATGTGCAGTCACGTATGACTGCTCATTTGTGCAGGAGTCATGCACATGCACATTTGTTCAGGAGTCTCACAGGAGTTGCACACATGCACAGTCACACAGGAGTCACACACATGCTACATACGCAATCCGTGAATTGGGACGACTGCTGGTGTGCCGGCAGAGATGGCTCTGCATGTCAACTTGGCACGCATGCCATAGGTTCGCCATTATGGGTATATAACCTATTAAGCTAAAAAAAATTAAGTTGAAGAAACTTGGGTGTGCATACTAAGAAAGGAAGAAAATAGTTCACCTTGCTATCTCTATTAGAAGTTAGTCCAAGGATCAGCATATAAAATCAAACAAAACAAGGAGGCTGGTAAATTACAGTTGGAAAGATGATGGGAAAATAAAGAATTTTTTAACTAGGTGTCAGACCTGCCTCAACCATTATCTGGAAGCCATTAGAATTTCTCTTACCCGATTTATGTACTGTATAGTCCTTTAGTACTATCTCTTTGTATGAAAATGCCTTCATCTGACCATTGACCAGTACATTATCCTAGAAACTTAGCATGAGAAAGTCATTATTTTCACTTCTCTTCACTTACTGAAAAATCTATGTTAAACCAGTTACAAGAGTTACTTCACCAGGATCACATCTCTACAAATGGTTTCTGTGTTGTGGTTCATAGACTTTTCCTAATAGGCCTTCTTGAAATCCTTCACTTCATGTTCTGTGCTTCATTATAATTTTGAAAAAAAGGTCTGACCTTGTATGTGATGTCCATTTACCTACTTCCTCCAAATAACTGCCATGGGTTCTGCCTGTCCAGTATGATTGGCAGATGTAGGATGCTCCAGATTGTAAAATATTATTTAGTCAGTGTTGTAAATTTGAGCAGTTGCTGAGAAAGTGGTAATTAAGTGAGGACCACCTGTGCTTTCTTAATCAACAACACCAATTTTTAGGGTATTCCATTTCATATCTCCTTCCAGTTTAATGACAAACAGTTTTTCAATATAATTTTTGAGCATGTTTATGCATTTAATTGTCACTGTATCTTGCCCATTATATTGGCTAATTTTACTTTGCTAAAGATAATGCCATCATCATATTTTGCTAAACATTTTATTGACATCAAGATATACTCTGCCTGCAGCATTCCCATAATCTATAAAGGAATGTACTCAATGAAAAAGGAGGCAAGATTAGTCTGACATGAGCTGTTCTTGATAAATATTTGCTTGGGTTCATTTTTCCATTTACTTTAAAATAGATTATCTCTGTGGTAATGTCACATTCATCAGCATCTCAAAACCAAGGGAGGTGATTCACACAGAGTCTCATTAATCAGGTTTATTTCAAGGAAAAAAGGTTAGGGTACAGAATCTTGAAAATTGAATATATGTACCTTAGACCTCATTTATTAATGAATTCATTAATGAAGGGCTTCTTTGATGTCTTTAATCATCTTCCTGTGTCTATACTTAAAAAAAAGTGGCCACCTGTTTAATTGTGATGGAGTATCTAACTCTGAAAACATGACAGAGGAACCCTAATTGTTACAAAAAAGGTTCCTAAGTCCAAGAGAGATGGGAAATTTAGTTCTGCAAAGTAGGCCTGCCTTAATTAAATTAGGTACAAATAGAGCTTGAGAATTATTTTCAAAATATTTTTTTTACAATACCAGGAATCCAAGTAGTTCTTGCTTCTTAAATCTTCCTGTTTTATAGGGCTGGACAACAGCTTTTATAAAAGGAATGTCCATTTGTTCTGAAATTTTTGGGAAATACACCTTCTTCTTCCCAGATTTGGATGACCAGCATTGTCTTAATCATCCTTGTGAAGTGAAACTTACAACTTTTATTTGTTTTCCCCTTTAGAGTCTTCTTCCACAGACTGGAAGGATAAATGAAAATATCCCACAGTTTTGTTTTGTTTTTGCTTCTTTCTAAGAGCTTCAAAATCACAGTGATGTAATTGTAACTACTCTTGGCTGCATAGCTCATCACCTGACATTGATATACAGGTAGTGCAGTTCAGGTTAAAAACTACTCATTCAGCAACTGTTCAAACTCACCACCATGCTGAACAGGTGTTACTTAAGACTGTCCCACATTTGTGGTCATTTGATTGTGATTTGTGACCTTCCATGCTAGCTTCCCACAAGCAGAGTCAATGGGGAAGCCAGCAGGAAATTGGAAGTTGCAGTCCCTGAGAACTTTGCTTAATGATGCATGGTATCTCACTTGTATGGTAATCAGAGACTGCCAGAACTGGAAATTCCAGTCTCAATTAGCATTATTAAGCAAGGACTACTGTATCTATACTGTACATTTGTGTGACGAGACTGTGGCTTGGTCAGAATCACAAGCGTGGCTCCTAATATACTAGGATGTTGGATAAAAGAATGTCTCTTCTTTAAAAAAAAAACTAGGATTTTATTGCTCAGTCTTAGACTTTCAATGGCATTTAGTTTATTTTATACTTCCAGGTCTGGAAGCCACAGTTTTACCTTAAAAAAATGGGCTGTTATAAAATGAATAATTTTATAGCCGAGGAGAAGAGAAATATGATGATGTGACTATGATATGAATACGGATGGTGTCAACACTGCCAAAAGTATTTTTCTCAAGCTTTTGGTTTCAGTTTAGCTTTTTCTGATACACAAATATCAAAAACAACCTTGTATTCAATTGTCCTTGATACAGAAGTACAGTCTTTTGTAGTGGATAGGTGTGAGTTTGATTAATTGCACTATCTATCTGTTTGCAGATTAATGCAACCACAGTTATACATAGGGAGACAGGTTTGTTTAAATATTGCTCTTAAAAATATTCCAGAATATTGAGTCCCTTGAAGGGTACATTATGCCAATGCATCATATATGTTCCTCTAAAAATATTACAGTTGTTTGTGATACAAAAGACATGTCTTCCTGTTAGAACCCAAATCTCTACTCTTGGATTATTATTATTCTTTTGGTGGTATAGGTGTCTGATAATACTGTGTTTAAATTTACTGTTTCACAGCAGAGATACAATTTAAAACTTAGAAGTTATTCAATGAACTTTCTATTAAGTTTTGGGAGACTGTTGTCACAGCTCATTTGATCTTCATGACCTAGAAAATATGGTGGCATTTACAGTGGCATTCAATTAAACGGAATCATGCATCTAGCTATGTAGCAAAATACGATAGCCAATTTGTGGACATGCAAACATTTTGATGTGTGTGTGTGTGTGTTCAGAATATAAATTACCAGTGCATGCAAGGTTGTTATCTTTGCTTTGCTTTAAGAGTGTGGTTGCAACATAGAATATTTGCAGAAGCAAAGTTAAAATCCATGCTCTATCTGAGCCTGCTTTGGTTTTTTTTGCTCCTTTTTGTCCTTTTTGGGTTTTTTGCTCTGAATTTTCTTCCTCCCACAAAAGAAACTGCAGGTAGTCCTCACTTAATGATGGTAATTAGGACTGGAGTTTCCATTGCTAAGTGAGGTAGTTCTAAAGCGTGACTTTGCATGATTTGCACCATTTAGCAACAGAGATTCCAGCCGGTTGCCATCATTAAGGAAATCACCAGGAGTCATTAAGCGAGGACATTTCATGGTTGCATTCTCCTGCTGGCTTGCCTCTTAACTTTGCTTGTAGGAGGCTGGTGATGAAGACTACACAAGGTGGACACTCCAATGCTTACATGGTTTAATGATGAACAGAACCAACAGTAGTCCTGGGTCAGTTGACCAATTGCTTTGACAAGTACATGGATTTTTTATAATTTTCAGAGATGCTGCTGGGAGGGGGGATTGTGCAATGTCTGAAATGCCCTTAGGAGATTGTGCAATGTAAGGAGCTCTGTGTCTTCTGCTAAATGGTGGTGGGTTAATCCTATTATGTCCTGAAGGTTCATGTCCTGATCTTCTTAATCCCATCATCCTGGAGCTGAAGGTCTTTTGATTTGTAGATAGGCTGGCCCAGTCTTTCATTAAGAAGGAATGAATCACTGACTATTAAGAAAGACCGAGTCTGCTTTCTGTCTTAAGAGCTTGTGTCTCCATTTCTCCCTTTGGGGAAATGTAATATTTTGCCTTTTTAATGTTTTCCAAAATATTTCATTCTTCTGGGTGCGGGTGCGGGGTTGGGGGAGGCTTCCCTCAGTACCATTCCCTTCTCTCCCTGGCTGCTCCAACCATAAGTAGTCTTCAATGTAAGACCAGAATTGAGCCCAAAATTTATGTTGTTCCGTGAAAAATTTGTTAAGTGGGTTTTGCCCAATTTCGAGACTTTTCTCACCACGTGTCCATTGAAGGAGGAGTGGGGGGCAGCCTGTCAGCCCTACAGGATATTTTGGACTTTCTTAGTTTTTAGGGCTGCCACAGCAAACTGTAAAGAGTAAGAGGAGGAAAATAGATACCATATTTTTCAGAGTATAATATGCACCTAGATTTAGAAGAGGAAAACAAGGGGAAAAAGTTTTTGGCCTCCACACATCTTGTTTTCAGCCTCCCAGGCCCCCAGAATTACTTTGCAGGTTTCCAGAACCTTCTGTGTGGCCTGTTTTCACCTCAAAATGGGCCCACTTTTGGCCTCCCAACACACACACACCCACACATCTTGTATTCCTTTTCCCCAACTCCCTAGAAGCATTCTGCAGGCCTCCAGAAGCCCCCATTTTAGCCCCAAAACAGCCCATTTTTTGGTGAAAATGGGCCACATGGGGTAGTTCTGGAGACCTGCAAAATGTTTCTGGGGGTTGGGGAAAAGGAATACAAGATGCGTGGGTGTGTGTGTGTTGGGAGGCCAAAAAGTGGCCCATTTTGGGTGAAAATGGGATGTGCAAGGGAGTCTTGGGAGACCCAACATGGCTGTATTTGGTGTATAAGATGTACCACAATTTTCACCCAGATTTGGGGAGGGGGGGGGAAGGAGTGCATCTTATACTCCGAAAAATATGGTAGTTGCTTGAGGTTGTATCATAACAACATTCTTTCTCGTGGGAACCAAGAACATTTAGCCAGCACCTGAACAGGGACTGGTTGAGGATGCCCCACCAGTTCAGAGGTGGATGGATTGGAGAAGACTGTGGCATGTGATTCCTTGGAGGAAGAAACTCTGGCTTTACTTTGGGTGGGGAAAATGGGGGGATTCAGAATTGGGTTTTCCCCAGATGTGATAGATGCATATTCTATAAACAGTGTGTTTTTGCACATGTTATCCATATCAGTGTTCTCTTACAGGCTGAAAGTTGATTTACAAGGGTACTGTAAGCCAGTTTATTATATTAATAAACTCAAAACTGCCTGAGACTTTTATTTCTGGGTGGAATTCTTGCTCAGATCCAAATTTGTCAATTTTATGTCAAACATCAGTCCTTTAGCAAAAGACAGTTTTATAAGAGAAATGAGAATCATCATCAGAAAATTGTAATATGAACCCTTAAATTATTTTACTGGTAATTCATCCACAAGGAACAATAAAATGTGTGGAAGTTATCCGGCATATTTGGAATAGTACATTATGAATTCATTTTATGTCTGAGATCTTTCAACTGTCCTTGTTGATGATCATTTTACCGCTTAATGACATTGTTTCAAATTATTTGCTTTGTCTTTCAAATTACTTATATCTTGTGATATTTTATTTTAGAGTTGCATTTATGTCTGCCTAGTAAATTAAACAAATTAAGCATAAGTAATGATTCTCATTGCCCTTTTCCAGTTAGTCAAAATCAGTTTCAACTTCTTACAAGCATTTGCTTGTTCCCTTACCTAAATTAAGCTTTCTATTCTTCTAGATGACCTTATATCCCTATAATAGATGCAGGATGTGTGCCCTGTATGACTGTGAATAAATAATGTATTCAAGACAATTATGCTTAAATTTGAATGTTACATCACTATTTGTGCTCAAAGCTTTCCACTCCATTGCTTCAAACTTTTTTTAAATATTGAGATTCAATGTTTGTATAACTCTAGTAATTAATAAAATGTAAACTAGCAATGTTAATGTTGTAAGCTGCCCAAAGTTGCCTTATGGTGAGATGTGTGGCAAATAAATATAATAAATATAATAAAGGATATGACAAGAAGCAATGGGTGGAAACTAATCAAGGAGAGAAGCAACCTAGAACTAAGGAGAAATTTCTTGACCGTTAGAACAATTAACCAGTGGAACAACTTGCCTCCAGAAGTTGCAAATGCTCCAACACTGGAAGTTTTTAAGAAGAGATTTGTCTGAAGTGGTGTAGGGTTTCCTGCCTAAGCATGGGGTTGGACTAGAAGACCTCCAAGGTCCCTTCCAACTCCGTTATTCAGATTCAAATAAATAATAAATAAATACACATTAACCCATTACAGCACACATAAAATTAATTAAATTCCACATGAGCTAGTATACCTTTCTGCCCTCTGAAAGAACTGAGATTTTAGGGTCCCTGAAATTCTCCAATGAAGAAAGTGGAAAACAAATCTGTAAAGGAATTTTACAAGTGATGGCAACTGATGAAGCTTCTTGTACGAGAAGCAAAAAGTTCTCTTCTTTTTCCTCGAGCAAAAAGCAGTATAGTTTCCTTTTTTTTTTAAAAAAAGAATCTTTTAGATCCTCCAACCCAATCGTAAGTTTAGAGTTAAAGACCTTATTACCCCTTTTGGTACCTATCTTACAACCAGGGTCTCTTTGGTGATGGCACTACTCACAAAACAAATTCCCCAGGAAGTCCCCAAGCCAGGGGTAGGGAACCTTGGCTCTTTCATGACTCATGGACTTCAACTCCCAGAATTCCTGAGACAGCACCGCTTGCCTTAGCTTAG
>JAEANM010023223.1:0-11415 GCA_017656035.1 Myanophis thanlyinensis
TCCTCCAGCCGCCTGTGCTCCATGTGTGGTTCAGAGCCGGGTCAGAAATGGTTTGTGGTTGGGTTTTAGGGGTTTTAGGGATTCCAGGTGTATCTAAAGGGGTATCTATAGGATTAGGGTCAGAGGAGCCACAACGGCTGCCTGTCTCAGTGGCGCCATCTTGGCAAACTTGGCAAACTTGGTATTCTTGGCAAATTTTCAAAATACATGATCATTAGAAATGTTCAACATATTGCGGACATTCATGAAAGATGGGGGTTGTAAAAAGATTAAGAGGATATAGATGTAAAAAAAAGATGCTTTAATCATGCATTTGTGTCTTCTATGTTAACTTTTTTATCCCACTTCATTTCTACAAACCCAATCATTAATTTAAGTTACTTGAGCAATTATGATAACCCTCTCGATGAATTTACAGTGAGCCAAACCATGCCATACAAACTCAGAAAGGGAAATTAATTTTCCCTTCTGACCTCAGGATGCAGAATGGAATCCTAGAACAACCCACTAAAATGGGGCTACTCCAAGATCTTCTTTTTTATGCCTTAAGTGTTGGGATGTAGGAAGTTAGCACCCAGCCTTCTCCTAGGAGAATGAAATATTCTAGGAAATATTAAAAAGGTAGAATATATTTCCCTAAAGGAAAAACATGCTCTTGGAAAGCAACCCCCATCTTTGCAGGACTGGGCCAACCTATCTACAGGACAAAAGGCTGGGCCAGCTTATCTACAACACAAAAAACACAATAGGATTAGCCCTCTACTCATCTGGCAGCAAGGCTTAGTGCATTGTGAAATCATTTAGCAGATTACATCAGCCAAAGGTTCAACCAAGCTTGGGACTCAAAGCAGCCTATAAAGTTACCCATGCATAGCCCCCTGGGAGTCAGACAACCAATAAGAATACAAGCTCAAATTCAAAGCCCAAGAGAGGTTATACATTTCTTGCTCTCTCCACTCCATGTGATTTTTTTCCGCCGAGACCAAACTATGTGGTCCTGCTCCACCGATAAACCTTCCTAAATAGCTTCCATGTTTCCAGTGTCTTTCTCTTCACTTGGAACTGAACCCAGATGAATATTTCTTCCAACAGGGAGGTGTAAAATGAGATTAAAAGAAGCATGGGGGTGGTTAAGATATCTAATCCCATAGAGCCCTATCTAATCAGGCGTCCACAAATTAATCAATTAAAAATACTTTTTAAAAAATAATTCTACCACCTTTTAATAGGAAGGAGGTTGAACTAAACCAAAACAGTTGCTCCACATTTCACCAGGACAATCACTATCAGCTACTAGAGGACTAAAATTCATTTCCCCAAAAGATGCGGATTCCGTTTGGCATAGTATGCAAATCAGTCTTGTTCCTTAAGTCTGATGCTTCTTCCATTTTGTGGAACCAGAGTAAATTATGAACATGGAATATTTTACATTCTAAAATAAAACAATCATGGCTTTTTTTCTTGCAGGAGTTGAACATTGTACCACTTTAAGGATCCCTTTGAAGGTGCATATAGGGTCAGAGTTAGTGAGGGGAGGAGTAGAGCTAAGATGTGACAAACACAGATGTGACAGTGCTTCAGCATACCATGAAATTTTAGTAAAATAACGTATTATTTGTATCAGGACATGAACTGTGCTGTATAAATCATAACTGATGCTGTCTATTTTTAAAAAGTCATTTCTAGAATTCATCGGCAACATTTGCATTAAGTTAGATCCATTTGAAATGAATAGGGCTTGTGTTAGTCATGCTGATAGCTAATTTACTGATTTCAATGGAGCTTCTCATAAGTAATTTACCCTGAATGCTGCTCACTTAAAAAAAATAAAAAAAATAAAAAACCAAAAGCATTAAAAGAAAAGAGCAGAACTGGACAGCAATAAAATCTCAGGCTATTATACAGATGGCAGGTTGAATTGAAGTGGCTTTTTGCATTTATAGTTCTTCTCTCAGAAGCCCACCCCCAAAAGGAAACAAATTACTGTCCAGAGGATATTAAGGACACACACATACAGTGGGTGGACGAGACTGGACGGGACTGATTGCTATGTATCTTAAGTCATATATCAGCCAGCTCCATTACTACTCAATGCTTGAAAAAACAAATCTTCCCCCAAATCTGCAATTCCAACACTGTGTGGCTTCTGTTAGCAGTCTTGCTCTCAAAAGATTAAAGCCTTTTTTTTTTTTTTTTGCCATTGCCGTTCTCTCATCCTCACTGAGTAAAATTAGCAAGGAAATAAATTGTATCTATGAAGCATCAATAAAATTTCAATGGTACCTTTGTCTAGGCTCAATGGACCTTTTCTGTAGTTTTACCCTATTACCAAACTGCTTCATATACAGTGATTTTGAGGTAGAGATATATATACAGCTACACACACGCAAACACACAAACACATACATTTGTGTGATCTGGACATTTTAGTTAGTGTTTAGGTGTTTAGGTGGTTTTCCCCAGGGGGTGCACTCAACTGTCCCCACCAGTGGGACACTGCTTTTAGCCCATGGGGTTTTATTTTATTTTAAATGTTAGCCCTACTTCAGTTAGGGCCTCCTGCTGGTTTCAGCTTTAATAGCAAATTGCTATGTAACATCTCCAAAAACCCTCATATAAATATTTTATTTCTCTCTTGTTTAAAAAAATATATTTATTTATTTATTGCCATTCACGCAACCCCTCCAAAACACTGAAAAAAAATTCAGCCAGGGAGCTTCAATTATCTCATAACATCATACCTGTTTCACTTAAGTGTTAAAAGTTATTTATTTGCACATTTTTATTCTGGAGTCTTTGATACTGAGTTTGGTTGTTCATTTGTAGGCATTTCACTACCAAACTTGGATAGTCATTTCCTAGTGTACTTTCACAAGTTTCTTATTTGTTGATCTCTATTCCTGAGAAGGTAACTAAAGAACCTTTTCTTTGTATCCCTGTTGACAACTTTTAAAAAGTAATTTGAAGTTATTTCTTCATTGTCTCTTGAAATTTAGTTTTATTTGGTCATTGTACAAATTACATTTGTCCATTTTTTTTCTTGAAATAAATGTAACGTGATATTCTGAAAATATTTAATAGCATTAAGATCCTTAATTAGAAGCTTAATCATTTGGGATGAGATCCACCTGTTTCATTAATTCTGAAAGTCATCTCGATTTACATTGAAAACTCTTTAGAACTGCAACTTTATTTTTATGGTGCCATTTAAATAACCTGCAGCAAAACGAGTACAAGTTAAAAGGTTCACTAAGTGTGAACCACTCCCAAATGTGCATAAGAAGCCACATAAAATACAATACTTTTAACACTGTTAGGAGAAATATGGGGGCTTGCTTTCTCTTGGATTTAAACCAGAAAGATAATACACAAAATAACTTGAGAATATAAGCTCTTTCAGACATTTATAGTTGTGTAAAATAATTGTTGCAATGATTGAGAAACAGTTAAGATGTTGGACTATAACGAAGAAGACCCAAGTCAAGTCCATACTTGACCACAAAACCTCACAGGGTGATTTTTGGGCAAGTTCATTTCTCTTAGCCCTGTCCTGGGTTTAACCAGAAAATCAGGAACTATCTAGTGTTTAACCTTTTGATATAATGATAAAAATTCATAGTAACGTTCACCAGTTGTGCGCCTCTGCAGAATGATATGGAAAAGCTGGGGATGAATTTATTGGATTGTTTAGATGGATGCTAATGACATATTCAAAATGTGAGTTATTATAGCAGGAGGTTAAACATTAAAGAGATGTATAATCATTGTTTTATAACATTTAAAGTCATTATGTGGATGAAATTATGTGATATCTATTTTTAAGACATCGTGTTCTTAAAATTTCAAATGTACCAACTACCCAAGAACATTGGGGACCCCTGCCATAACCTAATCTGTTTTATTGTCACATTTCATTGCATTTGGAAAGCTCTGCAGCCTTATCTATCTTTTCCCACACAACAATATTACACACAGTGTTCCAAGCAGAAGATTTCTTAATAGGATCCTCCTCAAAAAAAAAACAAAAAAAAAACCCAGATTTTTTTTAAAAAAGAAAAAATGCTAAGATTCTTTTTATAATGAATACTTTTGGCCTTCATGGAGTTGTGATAGGCTCACTGAAATTCCATTTCACAATTAAAATATTGTCTTCAATAACATCTCCACTTTATTACTGATTTGCTTATTTTGCCCACTAAATTCTGTTCTTATTTATTATTTTTATTCAATAGATATAATTCTTTATTGGCCAAGTGTGATTGGACACACAAGGAATTTGTCTTTGGTGTATATGCTCTCAGTGTACATAAAAGGAAACAGTACATATGTCAGGAATCATAAGATACCACACTTAATGATAGTCATAGGATATAAATAAGCAATCAAATCATACTAGGAAACAATAATCAGTATAAATCATAAGGTTACAAGCAACAAGTTATAGTCACAGTGGGAGGTGATGGAACGATGAGAAGAATAGTAGTAATGCAGACTTGGTAAATAGTTTGATAGTGTTGAGGGAATTATTTGTTTAGCAGAGTGATGATGTTTAGGAAAAACTGTTGTGACTAGTTGTTCTTGTGTGCGGTGCCATATAGCATCGTTTTGAGGGTAGGAGTTAAACAATGTATGTCCAGGGTGTGAATATAAATATTTTCCCAGCCCTCTTTTTGACTCATGCAGTATACAAGCCCTTAATGGAAGGTAGGTTGGTAATAATTGTTTTTTTTTTCTGCAGTTCTAATTATCTTCTATAGTCTGTGTCTGTTTTGTTGGGTTGCAGAACCAAACCAGACAATAATAGAGGTGCAGATGACAGACTCAATAATTCATCTGTAGAACTGTATCAGTAACTCCTTGGGCAGTTTAAACATTCTTTGTTGCGCTTTTTTATGACATTTTGATGATAGGTATTCATTTTAAGTATTGAGATATGATAGAACCTAGAAATTTCTAGAATTTACCTGTCTCAGCCACCTCTCCTTGGTTCTTCCCTGTTGCATTTCAAGATGAGACTATCTATTTTCAACATCTAATTCTGATCATTTGTCCTTGGCATCAGATAACACTTCTATTCTCAGGATGCTTTCCGCCAAATATCCTGTCTATATAAAATGTACTCAGGGATTCTTGCAGTTCTTAATTCTATTTTATTCCTTCTCAGAGATTCCCCTCCCCTTTTCATACTAGGCAATTACTCTTATTAATTATTCTGGCTAACAGTAATTATCAGCAGTATGCACCCCTAGTCACATTAATAACAGAGATCTCTAGGACACTGAGGAATTGTGTGGCAAGATTGACTTCACCATTTAGATTTCCAAGCTTCACAAAGCAAGTGTGGCAGTTTTGTTCCCTTGTCCACTTCATAAACACATTCACACTGGTACAGAAATGGCATTCTTAAATCAGTTATAGTGCAATTTACCATGCTGTATAAAGTACTAAAATATTAAATACCGGAGGCATTTACATAGTATAAAAACAAATATTTACTGTTACAGTAGATGTAAAATGATTGAAATGTAAACATTATCTCCTGATCTTCTCTCTGATATTCATTATGCATACCTGTTTAAATTATCAGCATATTTGGTATAAAAGGATCAAAGAAAATTGTCAGGTACTGAACTATCCTATTGTTTATTTAACTCCATATTGCACATAGACAGCAATAATAATTCTTCTAGGTCTGAGTCTGGAACCAAGGGTACCTTGGATTTTTCTTTTTTGAAGGAATTCCAATTATTACTGTTATATTTAGATTTACATCCACAAGAAAGACTAGTCTATTTGGATTTACATAAGATGCTAAGCTATCAAGAATAAGTGGCTGAGTTCATTCATTATCTGGAAGTGAATTCATCTTTGTAATATCTCAAAATCCAAAGCTGTCATGTGAACATTTAAAGTATTTCATAGATGGTCCAGCTAGCCAATTCAAATGAAAAAAAATAACACCCGTTCCTAGGATTCGTAGGATACTTTCAAGGTTTTGGTTGAGAATCTATGGCGGACTAGACATCTCTGAGGGAACTAGGATAGCATTGCTATGCTATCTGTCTTCTATGTAAAAGAAGTATTGTGAAAGCATCCATTTATACTTCTGACAGCTGTACCTCATGAGTAGGGACCAGAACAGAAGTTTTTGCAGTTAACTTATCAGTTTGAGCAGCTGAGGGTAAAGGAATTTCAATAATTTATCCAACATTGACACAAGGTTCACATAAGTGGCACCTTCTTAAATACTTTTGGATATAATCAATTTACAGCTGAAGAAATATTTTCTGACTGGCAGGATAAGAAAATATGTGGGGACTCAACATTCTGAGCTATAAAGAAGAAAATTGTTTTAAAGATTTGGAAAGTTTTGACAATAGAACAAGGACTGGATATAAGAAAATGTAAAATGAATAAGGGGAACAATATTTTTGATTTTTTTTTCAATATTGGAATTAAAATAGACAAATCAACGTTCTTTATTACAACTGATGGATTTTTAAAAAAATGATAAAAGTAATATGAGCCAGATTCTGATGAAGAGCATACAGTGGTAAAATTTGAAAAGGTACATTGATTAAATACAAGATTTGCAAGAACGAGAAATGTTCCAAGGCATACTTTGCCAAAAAGGAATGCCTTAGCATTCTTCGTCAGAAAGAAGGCAAAAAATCAAATCTTGCAGAAGCATTTTAATACATGATTGAAGATTGATAATAAAGTGTTCTTTAAAAAATTCCTATTAGAATCTTGCATGAGAGAAAGGACTTTTTTAACAGAGAGATTAAAACAAAGAGATTCTATTCTGATGGAATAAATTGGAAGGTATGATTTTTACTTTTAAACAACAGAGGTTTCAACTGAATTATGTCCAGAAAATGAAGGAAATTTTAGAGAAAAAAATAGAGAGGAATTGGAGAAGTTTCAAATGTGGCTGTCAGATAAAACTATACAAAAATGTCAGCAGGTGCAATCAGAAATTGAAAGGTATGACATTAAATTAGGCACTATAAATATCTACTTTTCTAAATTTTTGAGATGATTGTAGATTACAAATGCTTAACAGGAACATAAATGGAGCAAATCCTCCTCAAAAGAGAAAAAAAATGAAAACAAAGTATCTACAAGATACAAATAATAGAGAAATAGAAAAATATAATAGAGAAAAGGATATAAAATTATATATACATTTTATATAGATATATAAAAATTTGAATCAATTTATTTCAGCAGAACTAAAAAAAGAAATGGACTTGTTGTGCATATAAATCCCCAACTAAACCAGAACTTTTACTGATTGATAAGCAAAGGCAGATTTTTGGCTGTGAAAGTTAATTTGTACGGGACCAAGATTGTGATACTGCGAATTTATGTTCCAAATGAGAATAAGGTACTATTCTTTCAGAGGTTTCTCTTAAGAAAATTGGTGTTTCCCAGCTGAGCTCTTCTACAAATATATTTTAAGTTGTAAAAGTACTAGCAATTATATCAATAGCCTGATCCTAAATAGCTTTAAACATGCCAGCATGCCAGATCATATTGTATTCAGAACAGAATCAGATTGTTATAATGCAACAGCAACAATTGTTTTATTTTTTTAACAATGTAGTCCTACACAAGTATATATTTAAATTTAAATATGCTTAGTAGATATACTTTCATGAAAGTATATTTCAGTAAATGTTAATGACGTAAAAATAAGACTGCACTATGAATTCCCTTAATTGAAATAATACATACATTAACTTTGTTCTGCTTTATACTTTTCAGGTGCAATTTTGCTATCAGTTATGGGCAGATGGTTTTATTAATTTTGAATGCATTTGTGCACAGCTAAAATGCAAAACATTAGCCATTTACTTTACATTGTTGTGTTTTGTCAAACTTTGCTTTTTTTTAACAACTACTTTTAAAGCTGATTTGCAAAGGGAGTCTAACAAGGAATATTTCATTCTTTGTAGGATGAAATTGCTTTCAGTTGAATTTCTGACAGACCTGTGAAGTTGGTGTACTAATATGCTGATGGAAATGTAGCATTCTGGCTACATTCCTTTGAAATCCAATAAAGCAGATGACTCCAAGTGGTAATGGAACTGATGTTGTCAAATGACTTTGCTATTTGAATATGAGCGTGGCTTGGATTATTGGAGGAGGAACAAGCTATGTGTGATTGGCATAACTTTTGACAAGGGTCCTAGAATCCATCTGGTTTATGGCACTGTGTCCTCATAGCCCGCCTGCTCTCCTCCCCCACCTTATTTGTTCAAGATGATGAAAATATAATGTTACAGTTTAGCTTCTGGCTTTCTGCAATAGCACACTGTCAGCAAGCTTTCAATAGACACAGCCCTGGGTGTGAGTTTGTGAAAGCAAAATGTGCTCCCAACCAGTCCCTGCAACTATAGTGGGTGTATGTGTTTTGATTTATTTTAAAAAGTTCAGTTAAAGTTGTTTCCAAGTCAGCTGCTCTGGAAGCCACTTTGAAAGGTACAAGAGACCTTGAAATGTGCAAATCTCTGGTGTGAAAGGAAGGAATTGTTCAAAGGACTTTTACAAAGCTTTGTGAACTGACCTTGATTTACCATCAGTGTGAACTGGATAGATGACTGTTATAATAAAAAAACAAAAACAAAGCAAGACATGGGACATGTCATGGCAGTCAATTTCTACTTAATCTTCCTAGGATTAGTTTTGTTTACTTGTTTTTATTTAAATAAGCACCTCTAATATTGGGGGAATTAGTTCTCTCAGTGTGCTTCATTAGTGTAACTTACCACCACAAAGACTGGCTGTATTGAGAAAGATTACGCCATTATCAAATAATTAGGAATGCCTTAGCAGGTGCATACACTTACCTTTGCAATTAAATCCTTGTTAAAACGTGGAATTTCAGAGACTTGAAATGGTTCCTTGATCCCAGAGGATAGAGCCTGGAAACTTATTCTATAAAGCAGAGATCATTTGGGAACAACAATATCAAGCAAGGAATCTTCTTTTTCATGAGGTATTTATGAAGCACACATGAAATTTTTAAAAAGGCAGAGCTAATATGGTCACTGTGCAAAGTTCTTGAGCTGATTTATAACCCTCCTAGTTAAACGTTAGAAATCATTTACCTTGAGGTTTCATTGAGGTGGTACAAAATAGTTGGTCTGAACTGATCACAGCAATATACTAGTTATCTTTCATGCCATTAAAATTTCTTGCATAGATAACAAACACATACACATATATTTATTTGTATTTATTTATTGTAATTATTTTCAGCAAAGCATTTGTTAATTATGAAAATATTGCCCAATATTTATTGGGGTTGATTTTATATGTACTTATAATATGTAAAATGATTCACATCAATATATATCTAACTACATAGGAATAAATATACTGCTTTTGACCTTTTGTGGAAATCATTTTGCACATGTAACATTTAGTCCACAATTATATGTTGCTTTTAACTACCTGAGAACACTTCTGGATAAGGAAAATATTCCATTTATTAGCAAATTGGCATGAAAGATTGCCATATATATTTCTGTGTGCAAACAATTTGATTTGTGGAAAAGTAGCATGCAATGGTATTTCCATGTAAGTGTTATATTTTCTGTGGTGAAATATTTTCTGCAGAGGAATACGGCAAGACATAAAGTAAACTTTTATGAACATGGTGGAAGTCTCTTCTACTGTAGTCCCATCTTCAGTTTTATATATTGCTGCAGAATTTCTAATGCTTAATCTAGGATACAAGATTATGATCCATGAACATTCAGTATATTCAAACAATTAATAAAACTGCAAACTAAAGAACACTTTTGCCATAAAGAAAGATGAACTCACTATTGCAAAGGCAGATTGTGACAGAGGGATGTTTAAAAATCTACACTATGAATTGTAATTAATGTTTAATATTTTTTTAAAATAAATGGCATACAAACAATTTTTTTTCTCTGCAAAGTTAAGGGGGAGAAAAAACTCCTCCCAAAATTACAGTTTAGAAGAAAATAAAGTACCCTCATGAAGACTGGAGATAATTTTTAAGTTTAATTCAAGATGACAGAAACTACTGCCAAGCAGAACCAGTTTTCCTCCATTTTTTTTACAGGGCCTATTTCAGTTTGATGAAAGAGATGGCAATAGAAATATTTCCAAAGTGTGAGGTGAGAAGGCTTTCAGAGAAACGCTGACATCTTCTCATAGGTGAATTTTGTATTGGGCTTTCTTATTGCCAGGAGAGGCACATGAATCTCCTGTCTTTCATTGTTCAGGAATCTCTCCTGAGAGCTGCACTACAGCCTCTCTGACTTCCCAAGGGAAAATGTAATGAGCAAACTCTTCCCCTTGTACTTTTCTAACAGTGTTGTGACTGTCATTTGCCCTGCCCAAGGGGAATCCCCTGGAGAAATTATCCACCCAGTTTCTCTACTTAACTTTTTGATGGGGCTTTCTAAAAAGCAGCTTGCCTAAAGAAACAACTTTGATTGTAAACGTACATACGTATACATTATTTTAATCCACTTTATTGTCATTGCTGGAGAATACGTTGGTGGATCAGAGACCTGATCTAAATAAATGAAAGCATGAAAAAATGTTTTTATTTGCAAATATATGTGTTCCTCAATCAGGGCATGTTCAGAATTCTTAAAATATTATGGGAGACTTCTATGTTCTTAGTCTTTTGCAGAGGGACAAGCCAATTTTCAGAATGAGATTTTTAGACAAATTGAGTTAAGTCTTAGAAAATCAATTTAGACAAATGTACAGCAACGTGGGTGGGAGGATGCACCAATTCTCTACATAATTTGAATAAATGGGACGTGAGATGGCTCCTGAGAGCAGCATTGACAGCCAAAAGAATTATACTAATGGACTGGCAAAGAAAAATCATGCCATGAGTTGATTTATGACCTATCGCCTTTCTGAATATAACTAAGTGGGAAAGAACTCCCTTTATTTGAGCTAATAAAATGGACATTCTCTCACACAAGTATAATTTCAGAGCTAGTGGTACGAAAGGCTGGCATCTAGGATTCACCCCCCCCCTTCCATCTCATGTGTGCCCTTGTGGTAGTCTGTTTTAGTTGACATTAAAGTATTAAATGTCAAAACCAAAGCCCATTTCTATGTCACTTTATGAGCCTTTTCTTAAAATCAAGCCTCATTATCCACATTGGAAGTCTTAAATTGCTGATCATGAAAACATATATTTTTATTTCTCATAGTATTATAACATTTGGAATATGTACGATTCTATATTAACTATCTACTCCAGGTATTATTATACACTTTATTTATTAAACATAAAACTCAATCAACTGAACATTTAAAAATGTGTCACATTATTTAAAGCTAATTTCCACATTTCATTATACCATTCTTCTATTCTAAAATATACATCTAATTTCCAATATCTAGCTA
>JAEANM010023224.1:0-11414 GCA_017656035.1 Myanophis thanlyinensis
CTCCGGGCCCACCCAGGTCTCAGTAACGCAAGCCAGGTCTGCCTTCCCCTCTAAAATCAGATCGTGAATGAGGGGGGGCTTGTTAACAATGGACCTGGCATTGCATAACATCAGCCAAAGTCCCGGGGACCGAGGGCACTGACCACTCGGGGAACGGGATGTGATTAGGAGGTCGGAGCGCGCTACCGGATATAGCCAACGGGAACGCGCTCCCCGAGATTGATATGGCCTCCTATACCCGCCATAATTGCCTCTCCCACTGACCGTGCTAATACAATGCACCTGCCCCCCAGAGCCTCCCTCCCTTCCTTGATCCGAACCACCTATCTCCCGACCCTCTCCGACGTGCTATGGTTATGTTGGCAAACCTATGGCATGTGTGCCCAAGTTGGCACGCAGAGCCATCTCTGCCGGCACACCAGCAGTCAGCCCAACTAACAGACTGCGCATGTGACGTGTGCATGACTCTGACTGTGCACATGCTAAAAATGGGGTCTTATAGTCATGCAAAACTGTGCATGCTTTAAAAACAGCATGTTTTTGCATCTTGTGAGGGAGAGGAGTGAGTCAGGGTGGGCTCTTCCCCTCCTGTCCAGGCAAAGGGCACTCATCGCTGACAGCCATCAAGTGCCAGCTGCCCACTGCTGCCTCTGCCATGGCCAAGCCTGCAGCGCCTCCACTGCCTGCGGGTCTCCAGGTTGCCATGCCCAAGCTTCCCATGCCTGCACAGAGATGGAAGGACATTTGGTTCCACCACCCACATGCCCGGGCTCACATGTTGCTGCCCCATGAGAAGATTGCCCCATCAGCCAGCAGTAACAAGCAGTGTGCTGGACAGGTGGCATGGGAAAGGGCGGCCGCCCAGGAGATCACCCCAAAGCTGCCAGCAGCAGGAGGCATGCCAGGAGAGCAGCCTGGAGAAGGTCAGCCACCAGGGAGAAGATTGCCCCACCAGCTCCCAGCAGCAAGCAGCGTGCTGGGAGGGCAGCTGGCAGCAGTGTTGGGAAGAGCAGCCTCCCAGGAGAAGATCACCCTGCCAACCCCCAGGAGCAAGTGGCGTGCTGGGATGGTGGCATGGAGCAGGGCAGCCAAACGAGAGATCTTCCCGCCAGCCCCCAGAAGCAAGTGGCATGCTGGGAGGGCAGCCAGCAGCAGCATGGGAAAGGGCAGCCGCCTGAGAAGAGATCACCCCCAAAGCTGCCAGCTGGGAGGGTGGCTGGCAGCGGCATAGGGAAGGCCGGCCGGGGGACTGTGTAGCTCTTGAGCACCAGCAGCAGTTCTGCTGAGAAAGGGCAGGTCAGCTGGAAGAGGTGGTCATAGCTGCCCCTCTCCCTCCCGGCTGCCCTGCTGCCCACTTATCACTGCTACCTCCGCTGCCCTCCACCAGGCCCGCCCAGTTATGCCGGAGGCCGTCTGGCCCTGTGGCAATGGGCCTGGCTTCCAGCATGGTCTCCTGCAGCAGCATCCCGTACATCTCTGAAGGCCACACCTCCAAAGACATGAGTCCTGCAGCCGTACTATCCCATCAGCTGCCCCAAACCTTATGCTCAGCTTTGAGTGTTGTGCATGACTATGCATGCGTTAGTGTTGCACGTGCCTGCACATTCACTTGTGGTGCGCACGTGCATGTCTGGGCATGCACAGAAGATGCAGGCATGCAGCACGTGCATGCTTCATATGCACACTCACATTTAGCATTCAGTGCCGAAAAGGTTTGCTACCACTGCACTATGGACTTCAATTCAGTCTTTATCTCTTTACATTCAGTTCTCCACATCTCCCTTGTTTTTTGAAGTAAAAATATCATCTCATTCCAAATACTCATCTCTTCGTGGTAAATCATCTCACAGCAATTTATTATATCCTTTTTTTATCCAATAGTCCAACAGTCATAAACTCAAGTAGTAAGTCACTTCTCCAACAGTCCAGCTCTCTCAGATCTCTGTATCCCCAAGTCAACCAGTCTGTTACAGTTCAATCTTTATTATAGTCCTCAGGAGGCTGGAAATATCCTTATTTTTAAGTTCCCTTAATCAGTTCAATAATTCATTCTTTCCACAGTATGTAATTTTCCCTTCCAACAGCTGGTGGCAGTGTTAAGTTGAATTCAAAATCCACGTTTTGAGAGTAAAACTGATGTAAATATATAATTCCAACACTTCAAAGTGTCTCTCCCAAACACCACTAGGTTGATTTTGAAATCCATTTTTGTATGTTTAAACAACAAGATTCTTTTTTTGCCTTCCCCTTTAAATTTCCCCCTTCCTTTTCAAACTGTTTTTTTCCTCCAAACTTCCCTTCGCTGCTAATTCTGGATAGTTGTGAGTCTCTTTCTTTTTTAAATCGTCATATGAGGGTCAAAAGTAGATTAAAAATGAATTTCCTCTTACCCAGGTCTGCACACTGTCCAGCAACTCCTCTCCTGCTCAGTGCTTAGATGTTGCCGATTGTCACATCCATCTTAGGCTGCCTCTTTATCCTGCTATGGCATGGAGGAATTTAAACCCAAGGGTTCTAGGGAGAGTTGCGGATTCTCCTTGACCATACCAGGCACCCCTCCTTAGCTTCGCTGCCCCTACAGGGTGGCTTTTGGCTCCTTTGACAGCCCACAAGTGGGGGAAGGCTAGAAGAAAGGCGGTGCAATCCATCTGTTTCTATAACACCATGATGTCAACCGGAAGTCCTGAACATTTTTATCTTTATTCATTGTTTCTTGTAAAATATTTTCTATCTTTCCATCTGTGCCATGCATTAGGTTCTTTATCTCCCTGTGGTTCTTTGTCACAATGTAATTAATGCTTTGGAACACCAACCCACTATTTCTTTTAAAATTCCACTCATTTTCCCCTGGTGGAGCATCTCATCTTATTTTATTCCCACTATTACTCAATAATAATAAAAAACATATATTCAAGCCTAATGTTGCTCCTCAATGATATAATGATCATAGTTATTTATATTCCATAAGTAATCAATGTTCTACAGTATTTATGTAGTCCATGATGTTTTCCAAATATCTCCTTAAGTCCACTCTATAAGTTTAGTCATTTATCTTAGCATTCAAGAGTTGCTTTAGTTAGGTATCTTCCTTGTTCTCTCAGATGAACCTCTAGTAGTCATGAAGAAGATAAATATAGAATAGTAGGTTTCACCACAGTCCTCCAGATAAATGTCATTTATTTCTCTTATCAGAAATTTTCCCAGGCTTATAGAAGTACAATATATTTTCCATTCATCAGTAGGTGGTGCTCTCAGCTTAGATTTCAGTGTTGCCTTATATCTGACCAGTATTTAATCCAATTTTAAGTCAATTTATGGAAGCAGTCAGTTATTTAAGTAACTAGTTCCAGCATTTTAATATGCCTTTCCAAAACAGTGTCTACCCAGTTTAAAAGTC
This sequence comes from Myanophis thanlyinensis, assembly GCA_017656035.1. Lineage (NCBI taxonomy): Eukaryota > Metazoa > Chordata > Lepidosauria > Squamata > Homalopsidae > Myanophis > Myanophis thanlyinensis. The sequence goes on from JAEANM010023224.1 coordinate 3,398, forward strand.
CAATTTTCTATGTTTTAAAAGTTTTTTACTTTTCTCCCTCCCTTCCTTTTGAGTCTGGGATTTTTCTCTAAGTAATTGTTCACTGCTTTAACAGATAGTTCTAAGAGTTTCTTTTCCTGGATTTTTTTTGTTTTTTTAGGGTTAGGTAAGAAAGGAATCATCTCACCCAGTTCCAGTCACTGTTCATCTACACCACTCCTGCACTTTCTTTGTTGCCTTGGCTGTCCCAGCTTCACAGCAGCAAAGATGGCTACCTCTTCTCCTTGTCATGGATGAGATGGAAAAAAAGCCCTGGGTCAAGCAGGAGAGTTGCGACTCTTCACAACTCTGAAGGCACCCCTCTTTTGTTTGCCACCTCTACAGGGTTGCTTTACCTTCTTTTGGAGCCCTCCAATGGGGAGAACTTGGCATGGGAGCACGGAGAGCTGCTCCTCACGTCTGATCTCGCCACATCATGCAGAAGTCAAACAGATTTTTTTCTTGTTTTCCTCTTAAGGAATGTGTATCTGACTGAATGTGAAAAGTCCCTTTAAAATTGAATCAATATTTTGAGGACTTCTGGTTTGACACCATTGTGACACAGTCATGGGGAGTGGGGTTCAGCTATCCTAGGCTGAACTTTCTTCATTGGGGAGGGCCCTTAAAGAGCTAAAGTCACCTTGAGGGGTGACGAAGAAAGGAGGGATGCCTCATAGATTGCAGAGAGTGGGAACTCTCCTGCTTGATCTAAAACTTATCTTCCTATCCAACAACAAAAAAGAAGAGAGGAGGCCATTATGGCCACCGTGAAGCTGGGACAACCAAAGAAAGAAATGTGCTGGAGTGGCATGTGAACAATGGAACAGAGCTGGGTGAGATGATTTTCAACTTTTTTACTAGAGACTAAATCTGAAAGAAAATAAATTCCAAAAAGATACTCTTTGAAGTGTTAAAAAAGCAGCTAACAAAGACTTAGAGAAAGATTATAGATCCAAAAGAAAGTGAAATCTAAGAGAATATCATTCTTAAAATACAGAAAGACTGAGCTTGAATATATCATTGAAAACACCTGGAAAAGGCATTTTAAAATGCTGGAAATATTGGACTGATTATTGGAAGAAATAAAAAAAAAATTATCTGAAGGGAAATGGAACAGATTTCTAGCTGTCAGATCATCTGCAACATTGAATGTTAGGCGACGGTGCCATCTACTGGTGAAAGAAACTACACTATATTTTTATAAAGCTGAAAAATGTCCTAATTATCTGCAAGATAGAGTGGAGATTAAAAAACATTTGGAAGGCTGATCTTTTCTTATGCACATTGTTTGATATTTATTTATTTCATGACTAAGGATGAAAAACTTTGAGATTCTGGAAGATTGCTAAATAGAGTGGTTCACAAATATTTGGAATTCTCATTGGAATTAAAAAGTTGACTGTGTGACTAATGAAGACAAGGGGAAACCTGTTGGATGATTTGGAAGTATAAATGTTGTCTGATAACACCACAAAGAGGTGAAAGAAGGAAAAAGAAAAAGGTTCCTTGGAAAGCTTGGAAGAAGTAAACTGACTGGTGGAGGACTCTAAAGGGCTATAAATATTGTGCATCCTGAGGAATAATTCTAGGACTGAGTGAATAGTTTTAATATTGGCCTTTTGATGTTATAGACAACAATATTTTTGGGACTTTGTTAGATTATTAACTTTTGGATTTATTAAAATAAGACAAAATGCTTCAACAGGGGAAAATAAGTATATTTCAGAAAGAAATGTCATTGATGTTTCAAAGTGTCTATGAACAAAGAACCACAGGGACGTAAAGGGTTTGGTACATGAGACTAGAAAATGTTCAGCGCATAATAATGAAAAATAAACAGGAAATTCAGGAAATTGAGGAGAAAACAGAAAAAAACAGGAAAGGATGGAGGAGATAAAACAACAAATGAATTTAGAAGACAAGGAGAAAGAAGAGATAATTAAAATGAATAAAATAGATCAAGTTGACTATACATTAAGAAACTTAAAAATAAAATTAGATGAGCAGGAAGACACTCCCAAAGTGAGAATAGAGATGCTGATAGGTATAGTGAAGATTTGGCAGCGAGAGGCAGAGATAGTGACAGAGAAAACATTTAGAGTAAATATGAATGATGCATGGAGATATAAAATTCTAAGGAGTAGTATGGAAACAGGCTGAAAAATCAGTAAGAATTGAAACAATGAAGCAAACAAAAGATGATAGATAGAAATAGAACATCCACCAATATAAGATCTGTGCTATTAAGACTTAGAATAGAAGTAGGAATTAGGGGGATATTATCATTAAGGATATTCTAATGTTTTAAAATTAGTAGAGGAAAGGATCAGAAATTGAAAGATGATTGTATTACATACCCTTAAACAATAGTATTAAGGTTAGCTTTATTAGTATTGTGTAATAAAATATTGGAAAAATTAAATGAGAGATTAGATATATGGTGGAGTAAATACAATATTAACAAAGTTAATTGTAATATTGATAATGTTATTATAATGATGTGAATAACATGCTAAAGGGCAAAAAGAAAAATTAACAAGAACTGAAATACTAAAATGGACAAGAGATGAAGGATAGAAGTAGAGCACTTACCAATATAAGATTTGTGGTATTAAGATTCAGAATAGTGGTAGATATTAGGAAGGGGAAAAATATAATTACACATATTTCTATATAATATATTACAATTAGTAGGTAAATGAAAGGACTAGAAGTTGAAAGATGATTGTATTATGTACAATGTTATTACAATGATGTGAGTATGAGTAATTAAAGTTATCAAAATTGTTAATCTCATCATTATTTGGTACCAAAATTAATGATACCCAGATGCCACACTGTTCATATATTTAATATTTGTACATACTTAAAAACAAAAAAAAATGGATCAATATTTTTAAGTATAGAAAATCAAATACTATTTTCCATCTCAGAAATTAATACTGCAGAGATGAAGTCTTAACTGCAACCTGCAATTATATCCATTCCTGATACTTGAATTTACTTTTATATTCTTACAATGACTTAACTTTGAGCTATTTCTTAACCCATCCATACACACCCCACAATACTAGACTATTTTGTCATCATACTAAATATATTTTCCCAAGTCAATTTTTAGTTGTTTCCTACAAAGTAAACATACATTTTCTTTTGAACTACTTTTGAGTGTGCATGAAATGAGGGATACGTATATCTATGCGTTACAAAATATCTCCTACTGGTAGTAGTAACCTGTTACGGTATTGAGATTTAAGAGCTGACCAGTTGTTAAGCTGATGCAATGTAGGGCTGATGCAATGTAGGGCTGATGCAATGAAGATGAATCAGCATTGGCATTGCCTGTGTTAAACTAAGAAGGGGTCCACATAAGTTTTACACTTTAAGAGGTGTTTATATATAGCAGCCATTAGAGGGCATATTCTCTCTCCTTGTGCCCAGTATTCATTATAGCGTTCTCATGTAGAGTTAAGAAGATTGATTGCTTATCAGGTATTTACCTACCACGTATATTACTGTATATGTCTTGTATATAAATCACTGCTAAATGTCTAAGTTTACGTTTTCTGTGCTTTGTCTCACAATAGTGGTTATGCTGCGAATGCTCTGACAGGTTATGGACCCAGTGCAGAGAGAGGGTCAGAGAAAAGGTGACTGGAAAGCCTAGAGAGAAGAGAAACCCATTGGGAGCTTGCACCAGAGTAGGTGGTTTAAATCATGGTTAGTGGCAACATGGCCCCCGTTGGTGTAATGGGAGGAGGTTTATTGGTGTCTTGGCTGAATGAGACAAACTATCTCTCCTGGAAAGTGAAGATGGAGATGTACTGAGGAGGGAGAAGTTGTGGACGATTGTTGCGAATCCACCGACAATCCTGGATGATAGGGGGAAATGAAAAGGCATTAGCCAGCATAATTCTGGCTCTGGAGAATAGTCAGCTAATACACGTGAGGGATCTCCAGTCTGCAAAAGAGTGCTGGAAGGCATGCAGTGTATACGTGAAAGTATCTGCTGGCAGTAAAGTGTGGCTGACTAAGAAACTGTATAAAGCACAGCTGAAACTGGGTGAGTGTATCCCCACATCTGCAGAATATGAGAAGGAGATTCCTTGAGTTGGAGGAAAGAGGAATTATATTTACTGAGGCACACAAATTGTATGTGGTGCTCAGTTCCTTGGACAGTTCATGGGACATTCTTGTGACAAGGTTGGAATCTATGTCAGAACAAGATTTAACCATGCATATTTAACTGTTTGTTTGTTAGAGGGGGAGTAGAAATGGCTGAAGAGACCAGGAAAGGGATGAAAGAATGTTCAGCACAGACAAGCAAAGGTCCAGAATGACAGCAGAACAGCTGAGACAGTGAACTTTGTGAAGAGATGCTACACATATGGTTCTACTGAGCATCTCCAGAGACTCTGCCCTGAGAAGCAGCAAGACAAGGTGCAGAGAGACAAGGGTGCAGGACTACTCAGCACATGTGGAGTAGTCATTTTCACTGGCAGCGTCAATAACTGAACACACTAGGAATACATGGTTGTTGGATAGTGGGGCGAGCAAGTATATTGCTAACAGTCAACAAGAGTTTTCTGGTTTGAAATGCAAAAGGGGGTTAATCTGGCAGATGGACTGTAGAAGGGAAAGGTAATGTTTATGTACCAGAAATAGGAGATACATTGTACATCTTGTATGTACCTGCATTGGAAAATAACCTGTTGAGTATATCCAAATTAGACAGGCAAGGTTATGAAATATTATTTGCAAGGAGACAGTACACCATTAGGAAACATGGGACAGATATGTGCACGAGGGGTTAAGAAGGATTACCTGTATGTTCTACGAAGGCAAGAAAATAATTGTGCTTGTGGAAATATGAATGTTCCCACACATGACAATTGTGTACATCTGTTACATAGGAGATTAGGGATGCAAGTTTTAACATATTGGAAAAGATGCCAGACCTAGCTTAAGGGTTGAAGTTAAAGAAATGTAATGTGTATTTGGACTGTGCTGTTTGTAAGGAATCAAAATCCAAAGTGTATCCTGTAAGTAAGAAAAGCACAAGAACAACACAGAGTATTGCAATAAGTTCATACTGATTTGGTTGGCCTTATGCCACCCTCTTTGGGAGGAGCTAGATATGCCTTAGTCATAGTAGATATGGATATTGTTATCTGCTGAAAAACAAGACTGAAGTATTGCAACAATTCAGGCAATGGGTAACACTTGTAGAGCGACGATATGGGTATCCACTATGCCAGCTACAAACAGACAGGAGAACAGAGTTTATTTTTGAGAGGTTGAATCCATATGGCCAGCTGAAAATGGAGTGGCCAAAAGGAGGAATAGTATGATCCAGACCATGAAGGACACGTTGATGTAGGCATAAAATATACTGCAGGGAAGCCATGAAGACAGAGAATTATATCATTAATAGGTTATGGAGTGTGGCAATACAGGAAACACCATATTTCCTGTTGCATGGAAGGAAACCCTCCTTAGCTTATTTGAGAACATTTGACAATTATGCCTGGCTGCATATGCCAAAATGCACCAGAAAAAAAGGACAGAAAAAGACCAGGAAGCTTATGTTTGTTGGGTATGAGCCAGGAACAAAAGGGTACAGGTTTACAGATGGTACCAAATGAAGAGTGATTTCAAGATCTGCTAGTTTTGCGGCACAGAACAATTGGAGCAAGATACACGCTAATCTCAAGATATTCATGCCAATATGTAGTACTAGTTTATCGGATGGTGAGACAGGAAAGATGAGACAGGAAACCAAGTCAGATATAGATTTAGAAGAAAATAGACCTGTGATAAAAAGTGAAAGCACAGTAACCACAGCTATAGAAGAGGAGAGACCTGAAACAGCAACACAGGAACATGTAAGTCCGAGATCTGAGGAGTAATAAAGGTATACCTCCTGAATGGTTTACTGCAAGTGAGTTTATAACATACAATGTCAGGTATGAACCCCAAATTATTGCAACAAAGATGCCTAAAGTAGAACAAGAAAGTTGGAAGTAGGAGTAAACATGTAGATATTAAATACTGTAATGTTAGGGAAGCTGTGAAGGGGAAACTGATCAAATTACAGCATTGTTCTAGTGATTGTAATATAGTTGATATGTTAACAAAGCCTGTATCTGTGGAAAAGTATAAGACAGTGGTGGAGAACCTTTTATGTCACTGTGTGCCAGCTTCGTGCCGGAAGGGCACACAAAATCATCCCACAGAAAATGTGCAGCACCGCTGGCTCCTTGTCCCGTTCTCACACAGTGATGCACCCCAGCCAGCTGGCTTTCATGTGTGCCAGAATGGTGAAACCTGGAAGCACAGCATCCTGGCACACACATGCTCCGAGAGCCGGCCCAGCTTCCCAGTTTCTGGTGCACATGCACACGTGACAAACAGCTGGTTTGTGCGCATGTGCACACTGGCTGGCCGGCTATTGGAGCATGCATGTGTGCTAGGATGCTGTGCTTCCGGGTTTCGCCACTCTTAACAATTATTTGTTAAAACAATGTGTAAGCACGTAGAGAAAATTACCAAAGAGGAAGGAAAAGAATTAAAGAAAAGGAAAAAAAAACTTTCTTTTTTTCTTTAAATAAGAAGGAAATAGGACTCACAAAGTGGGAAGATGTGGTATTGAGAAGGCATTTTAAAATGCTGGAATTGTGTTTAAAAAACTAACACTGTTTTTTTACTTGAATTACAATTTAAAATAATTAAAATCAGACTTGCCAGTAACAATATTGTGAAGTAGAGAGCACCATCTGCTGATGAGAGGAAAATATACAAGTCTGGGAATATCGATTTGAAGGACTGTGAAAATACTTATTCAATTACATTCATTTACCCTAAGACCACTGGAGATTTAAATATGACAAGGAAGTTATTTAATTAAAAAGACTCCTGAATGTTATGTCATGTGATTGAACTTATAAAAGTGACTTAAGGAGGGTTGGATAACTCCCTGGACTATTCAAATGGAACTGGCTGATTATCTATGGGACGTAAAGAACTGTGACTAGTGTAACCTCAGCTTTAAATAAATGGTTCTTCGGCTATTGGCCAAAAGTGGGATTTACTAAAACAACACAAGATGTAACACAAGGAGGAGATGAGCAGAACTTTAAACGAGATAAAGGATATCATACAGAAACAACAGAAGGCAACTATGAAATTAATAGATGGCATAGACCAAAACTGGAAAATATTATACAAGGGAAAATGAGTAAAAACCAAGACGCTCAGGAAAGGAAGGAACCAGCAGAAGGAAAGGATGGAAAAGCAGAATTGAGAAATCAGTAAAAAGAAGACAACAAGGAGGAGATACCAACAAAATTAACAATGACTGATGAATTCAACTAGGAGGAAAACACTTCAAGATTTAAAAAGAATGGGAGAAGCAGGAAGATGCTTTGGGAATGGAGATAGAGGGTAGAGCAGTTAGTCTTAAAGTTAGACAGTGGAAGAGGGTAGAGAGGGGAGAAATATTTAGATTGAACAGTCAGGATGTAGACGTCGACGTAGATAGACAAAGATTTAAGAGAAGAATATGGGAGGCAAGTCAAAAATAGAATAAGACAAAGTACTGACGCAGGCAAGATATGATGGATACAAAAAAGAGAAAAATAGTTTTCTTTAAGAAAATATTTTAACATAAACGTGTATCAACATTAGAATTATATAGACTGGACAAAAGCAAAGAATATGAATAGACTTATTTTGTATGTATTGTGATAGATACTAGAATAGCATATTGTAACATTGAATAATGAAATAATGAGGGATAAATTTTAATACAAATAGATATGAAGAGTGAAATATAGGACATATGGATAAGAACTTCTTTCAGATGTTCCCATTAGGGGTCGCCACAGTGAATCATATGTTTCCACCTAAATCTATCCTCAGCCTCCTCTACTCTCACCCTAATTGACTTCATGTCCTCTTTTAGCACATCCATATATCTCCTCTTTGGCCTTCCTCTTGA
>JAEANM010023225.1:0-11414 GCA_017656035.1 Myanophis thanlyinensis
CTCACGTTCACCTCCCTCTTCGTCTTCCTCCTCCTCCTCCGCCTCGTCCTCCTCCTCCTCCTGCTGTCCATCCCCCTCCTCTTCCCCCCAGATAATGGTTTCCTCTGATTTGAATTGGGAAGGATCGGTTGCCCCTCGGGGTCCCCTCTTCAGAGCAGTCCGACTGTCCCTTTTCGGACACCCGCTAAACACGCTGGGGAAGAAGTTGAACTGGGTGTCCTCTTGCAGGCCCCCCGTTTTCTCCTTCACGTTGTCCTGGAAGGATTCATAACGGATCTTTAAAGAGCAGACATCGCTTCCCAAGGTCGAATCATCGTCATCGAACATGTAATTATCCACATCCTCCTCAGAAAACAGATTTACAGAGAGCTCATTTTTGGAGCAAAGGTCAAGGAGCTCGATTTTGCTTTCACTAATGAAAGATTCAAAATAACCCCATTCCTGGTTGGGGTTTGTTAGCAAAGGCTCCTCCCCATTGCACTTGTCCAAAAGTAATCCCTCATAGTAATTTTTCTGAGTCGGATCCTCTGAGTCACTGTCGGATTTCTCCGCCTCCCGTTTGTCGGCCGTTCTCGATTTATGCACGGGGAAGCTTAGAAGCTGGTCAGAAAGGAGCTGGTCTCCGTATCGCATGGTCTCTCCCGTGCTCATGCAGTGGATCCCAATGTCGGAGACCGAACAGGTGTCGTAATCCCTATTTATGTCGCCCACTTTCAGGCTTATGCCAGGCTCCGGATCAAGGCTGTCCTTCGACTCAATAAAGCAGCCCAGGCAGGTGCGGCTCGGCTGCATCAGGCAGTCGCCGGTGAAGGCAGACATGCTCCCGGGCTCCATCATGGTAAAGGGGGCCTTCTCACAGTCTCCCGGCAGGGACCAGGTGCTCATGCCCTTCGTGACGCATGAGGTGAGGGAAATGGCATGGACAGAGGAGGAGTCATCGGAAATGTGGTCGGGGACATCGGCCAGTCTCAGTGGGGAAGGAGGGCTCAGCCAACAGGCCTTCTTGGAGGTCGGGGCTGGCTGGGATCGGCTTTCTTTCTGAGAGGCTCCTGTGGACGTCACGGCCAGAAAAGGGACTGCAGCGTCCGCTGCCCCACGGAGGGATTTGTCGTCACCATCCAGACTGCTCGATTCTGAAAGAAAAGCCGAGAGAGAGAGAGAGAGAGAGAGAGAGAGGATTAGTAAGAATGCCGTTCTGGATCTTTCCATTTTTGATGCGAGACGGAGCCACAGAGAAAGGCAAAACAGTATGAATTAGTTTGATTGACTTGATACATTATTAAATTCACACACACTTTTAAAAAAAACCAACTCTCGCAAATTCTGGGCCAGCCTTTATAAAAAGCATCACTGCTTCCTGTTTCTTGTTTACCTTTATAAGATAGTTTGAATTAATATTCTCATGTCAAGTTGAGCTCAGATGAGGTCACTGTGCAGAGAAATTTTAATAATAACAATTCTATTGCTTTCAAATTTAATTTCCATGTACGTGAATAATATTATTATTATTATCCCCTAATGCATGTTGATCAGGCTCTGCAGAAAAAGTTGAAGAGGCCAAAAATTGTTTACGTTCTCGTAAAAGCAGAGGCACTTCTAATTCATTTTTTTGTTTCTCAACTTAAGATGCTCATTATCAGATTTTGCCGAAATGGCAAAGAGAGTTTGATCTGAAAATGTACAATGATCTTTGAAAGGTTGTAGATTGGAAAATCGTATTTTTGGGGGGAGATAAACTATATTTTTATAACCATAAATAAAACATAAACCAAGAACTAATTGGTGTGTGTGTGTGTCAAAAAAAATCAAATCACATGATTTGTGAACATCCATAATGCAGCAGGAGCCAATCTGGGTTGGTCACCGAGAGCAGAGATTTAGTCTTCCGAGCTTTCAGATTTGTGCCGGAGCCCTCCCTCAGGGAACTTCTCTCTCCCCAGAATGTGTGCTTTGTGTGTGTGTGGGGGGGGGGGGGGGGGAGGGGGGTTAGTTGTTGATTGGAGTGTTGTTGGCTGGCTATTAAGTTGTGGTAAATCAGCACACCTGTTGACTGACAAAGGGCCCGTTTCCCAGACTTCAATCACTTCCCTGGCTATTTTTGTGCCTGCTCATCCAACAATCTTAGTAGCAGCAAAATGGAATGTATGTTCTTGTTTATTGCAGTGTGAGGCTACCAATGAGTTGGGCCCCTTGTCAGTCAACTGGAATGCTGATTTACCATTCTGGTCCTGGTGACCGACCCAGATTGGATCCTGCAACATTACCTTGGGGCACGTATAGTCACCTTCATTCGTGATATATAAAGAAGGGGCAGGGTTTGTGCAGTCATGGACAACATCTTGACTATTTTGCCCCTCCTTCCCTGGGATCTCGAGCACTCCTCACTCACATGTTGGCTTGGAGGGGAAGTGTAAAGCGATCCAAAAACAGATATATCTTCCTTTTGAAATCAATGCTATCATGGAGGAAATGGAAGATACCAATCACCCTAGCTAGTCAAGGCACATCAGCAAGAAAGGTGAGCAAAATTCAGTACAAGCCCCATTCCTTGATTTGCACCAAATCACTGGCCTCAGCTAAATAACATAAAAGGAGATAAACAAATCTGAGATGATGATGAATGTTTGTTTTTAACAAGTTTGAACAACGTATCCAGAATGTAGAAATCACATGGTGGTTTGTTTGTTTTTTTGGTAAAGTAGCCAATTAGGGATAGGAATATAAATATTCTTTATTGGCCAAGTGTGATGGGTCACTCAAGGAATTTGTGTGACCAATCACCCAAGGAATTAGCTTTCAATTGCTTTGCATTTAAATTCTGCCAGTTATGAAAATGTAAATGTGTGGAACAACCCCCCCCCCAAACCTTTATGGGGTCTGAAGGGTCTTTGGTGCTCTCTGAGCTTTATGGAGCCTGTTAAGCTGCCATTTCTAAGAGGAAGTCTTGAGGAAGGGAAAAGATATCCCGTCATTGTAATATGGGGAAAACAATATTCAATATTCAATTGCAGAACTGATACCTGTTAGGAGATGACTAAAGGAGTCCTTTAGTCATCTCCTAACAGGTATCAGTTCTGCAATTGTAGATGATGACGATCATCTTTGTCATTTGAAATCTCATGAGATTGCAAAATCTTAATCAGTGTTTCTCAACCTTAGTATTATTGAATGTGGGGATTTCAGCTCCCAGAATCCCCCAGCCAGCCTGCTTGAAGATCTGTGGACTTTCACTCATCATGCTGTCTGAGGAATTTTGGGAGTTGAAGTTCACCCTCTTAAAGTCTCCAAGGTTGAGAAACAAGGACTTTCAATTCTAACAAGTGAGTTTGAATTTCTCACTGAAATTGCCCAGGATTTGGATGGTTTTGCAAGTTTCTGGCTGCTTTAAAAAATATCAATTTTTACTAATTTGGGGCTTCTGATGGAGTCAGCTAGGATGCTGGTGTTTGCCATTGCCAAATTATGTTGGAAGTCTCGCAGGATGACAGAAGGCATGGGAAGAATTTTTGACTCTCAGAAATATTAAATCAGTAAAAAGGAAACTTCTGAATTGTTATCCTTATCCCACCCAACAATCTTTGGAAATGGCAGAAAAACCCTGCCCCATTTAGGATTGGTCTTTGGGCAAAGAACGCAGATCCCTTGCTATAATTAGATTCCTTACCATCCTCTTTCACTCCATTAATCAAGATTGTCTCTTGGTCTTCCGAGGCACATTCCTTATCTTGTTGGTCATCCATCAAGTTGCTCACTCCATGCTCTGCTCAGCTGGCCACTCTGCACATTTGTAAAAACATAATTGCAGACATTAGAATCCCTCAAATTAACTGACAGTCCTCCATGGGAAAGGAAATACATAGTTCAGGCAGAACAGAGAAACACAAAAAGGACCATAACTGGCCAGTCTTGACATGACTTGACAAATAAAGCGACTTTAAGACTTGAGGACTACAACTTCCATAATTCCCCAGCCAGCAAAGCACCTTTAAAGGCTTGTGGACTTCAACTCCCAGAATTCCCCAGCCAGCAAAGCTGGGAGTTGAAGTCCACAAATCTTAAAGTGGCCAAGGTTGGAGACCCCTGCTTTGTTCCTCTTTTCTTTGAGGACCCTGGATTCCTCCCTTCTCCTTCCCCACCGCAACGGAGCAAAGAAACAAAAAAAGGACCACAACTGGCCAGTCTTCACATGGACTGGGTTCTTTTCATCAAGTCAAAAGCAAAGAGAACTTCCACTCCACAAAGAACCCTCAAGGAACCTTTTGAAGGACCACCATTGCACACTTAATTCTGCCTAGGGCACTGAGGTCATTTCCAGCTGGAATTTCCAACAACCCACCGTTTCACCAAAACACAACAAAGAGATTGGGCTTCACAGGGCTGATCTTGAAATGGTGAACTACCTTCCTGTTGACCTGCCTTGACCCATCTTCAAACCCTTGGAGAGCAACCTCCTCATCAAGATGTTCTATCACCAATTTTGCAATCAGCATACGGCTATGACTCAATGCTAAAAATAGTCTCCCTGCATGCTAATTTAGTTATCTTGACTTTGAATCGTCTCTTCATCTTTGTGGAAGTACAATAATGAAGTCACAGGAATATGTGTTATTTTTGTTAAGTGTCTTCTAGGTACAGTACAGAACATAGATCAGCTGGATAAGCAGATATAACATTCATAACCTGCGCTAGGCTTACACGCCATTGTGGTTTTGCCTAAACCTGGTTCGAGTGACCTAATTTGCATTTGGCATCCTTCACATTTAGGAGGATCAGGCTACACTATGAAGCCATGGTTGAGATAGGAGAGACAAAAGCTACCTTGCAGGTCATCCCTACACTCACACATTGCCTCTTCTCTGTTCCGCCTTTCTTTTTGTGTTCCTACATATAAGCTCACTTCTTGGCATGTGTCAGACACTTTCACAAGCAAGCCATCATTTGCTCCCAAATTGGAAACTCTAGTTTTGAATGCTGGGTTGAAATCGGTCTGATTTGTAGCAACTACATGTGACCAATTGTAGAGGACTAGAAGAAGGAATACAAAAGCCATTTGTTCCAAACTCAGCCCCAAAAAGGAATCCGTTGCCAAGCATCTGAATTTTGATCACATGATCAGGGGGATGACGCAAAAGTTGCAACTGTGAAAAACCGGCATAAGTCATTTTTTTTTCAGTGCCACTGTAACTTTGAATGTTCAAGAAATGAATTGTTGTAAGTCAAGAATTACCTTTGCAGGTTACACAAATATATGCAATTTATATTTTTGCCTCTAGTTCTGGTCATTACAAGTACAAAAAAGATGTCCTTGAAGGAGCACAAAATGGAGCAACATAGATGATTATGGAGCTGTAGGCCAAACAGTAATGAATGGTTAAGGGAATGTCTAGCCCATTGAAGAGAAGAACTAGGGGTGACATGATAGCTGTCTTCTGATATCTGAGGGTCTGTCACAGAGAAGAGGGGGTCAACTTATTCTCCAAAGCACCTGAGGACAGGAGAAGTATGGTGCTTCCAATGGGTGGAAGCTCATTAAATCTGGAATTTTCTGACATTTTCTAACGATTAATTAATGGAAGAGCTTGCCTTCCAGCGTTGTGGGTGCTCCAGCACTGGCGATCTTCAAGAAAAGATTGAACATCCCTCTGTCCAGCATGGAATAAGGATTCCTGTCTTGGGTAAGAGGTTGGACTAGAAGACCTCCAAAGTTCTTTCTATCCCTATGATTCTATGAGCCCTTCTAGCCCTACGACTCTATGTAGCCTCACAGTCTACATCAGAGCTGCAAAGAAGTCTATGAATGTACACATACACTGCCTTATTGAATTCCTCAATTAATTTCAAATCACTTGCATTGTATTTTTCCTCATCAATCCAAGAGAGGTTACAACAAAACCAGATCTGATTCTCTAATTTTAAAAAAATAAGCATTGATGCTAATTAGCTGTAAAATAGAAAAGAAAAACTAAGCCATGATTGCATACAACAAAAGAAACATACACACACTCAGAGACACCCAGAACCACTCCCAATTCCTTTTCCCTCCCCAGTGGCACATGAGAACATCTGCCAGATTGCTGAGAACAACCACATTTTCATCTGCAAAAGAGAAACCAAAAGCTTGAGGAAAAGCTGGGATTAGACTCCCCATGGAAAGAGAAGGGAAGGGAAGCAAAGATGTGGATTTGCATAATTTGCATTGTTTGCATAATGATGTCATGATGCCTATGATGTCATTAACCAATGGCTGGAAATTAATCAAGGAGAGAACCAAGCTAGAACTATGGAGAAATTTCATGGCAATTAGAACAATTAACCAGTGGAACGGATTGACTTCAGAAGTTGTGGGTGCTTCACAAGTGGAGGCTTTTAAAAAGAGACTGGACAGCCAATTGTCTGGGATGGTATAGATTCTCCTGCTTGAGCAGGGGTTGGACTAGAAGACCTCCAAGGTCCCTTCCAACTCTGTTATTCTATGTTCATTTGTCCTTGCTCTCCCCAACTCCAATATCTGATTATTATTAAAACCACCCTGCTGTTCTGCCACTACTTCCCTTGTGAAAGGACTTTCTAGCCAACTCCAGAGGTCAGGTGAGGTGTGGGGGGCAGAAGCTATCCCTGAAGAGAAGACGAGGTAGCACCTGGTAGCACACAATGGAACCGAGGTTGCCTTTGGAGGATGTGGGAGCTTCATCCCTGGAAGCTTTCAAGAAGAGGTTGGGCTGCCATTTGTCAGAAATGGTGTAGGGTCTCCTGCTTGGGTGAGGGGTTGGACTAGATGACCTACAAGGTCCATTCCAACTCTGTTAACCTGTTAACCTCTTTGTCCTGATCTCAGTCATCTTAACAGCCGAGTCTGAGATGGGTTCACATGACCTCAAGGAACCCCTGGATGTCAGAACTTAAAATCTGGCTTGTAAGTCCCTTTCTTGGGATCTGTTGTAACCTTGAACAGTTGCTAAGTGACCAGTCATAAATTGAGAACTATCTGCATATGCATGATCCATCCTGAGAAAGTTATTGTTGTAGTCTGCCCATTTCAAGGAAGGAAGAAAATCCCAATGCAACTATACAACCACATTCCAGACTGCCTAATGTCCAAAAGGAGAAGGAAATCGGAACAGTAGACCATACAGAGACACAACAGAGAGACTCATCTGTAAATCCATCACTTGGGCTTACGTGAATACCCAGGGGTTCATTCTGAGCTGCACACGAGGACCAGCCGGGCTGTTGGACCCACAGTTAGAAAATTCCTGAAGCACCGTATATATCCTTTGTTAGAGATCATGCAAAGCGCCTTCTGCTTCCCAGATCAACCTCACAGCCAAGACAGGGTGCACAAAACTTTAAACAATTCCAGTCTTGCAAGTTTCCTCTTTAGAGGAAGGGGAGGTGCTATTCCCTCTGGGCCCACCTACAGCCAAACAGATGGAAGATCAGTTCTGCTTCGCATATGCCAATCAATCCCCGCTCATTTTTGCTAGGCAAAGGGTGGGTTGCACTTTCCTTCATGTGTAACCTACCTGGCATGTCTGTAGGAGGACGGATTTTCCTCCCTCCCTCCTTCACACCTCCCTTTTTCCTTCCTTCCTTCCCTCCCTCCCTCCCTCCCTCCCCCACCCATCCACCTCTTCCCTCCCTCCTTTTTCTTCAATTCTCCTCTGGCTGGGTGCACAAATATACACATTAGCAATTTGCCCAATTAGCTGAAAGTGTCATCATTAGATATAAAGACCTATCATTTAATTGCCTCTTTAAAAATAAATTGGCTTGAGTCTTACTGCGAATGATGATTTGGCTGGCAAAGTTTTGTGCCAGGAAGACTTTTAGTTGGCAAGAGAGCAAAAGATGCCAGAAAATGTCATCCCAAAACTACCAGGACTTCTTCTCAAAGTCACAGGGAATCAGGCTGGTTCCCACCCAAATAATCACCCATCTGTGACTGGAGCATTCCTTCCCCCCCCTCAGGCTTGAATAAATTTATCCATGAAATTTGGCTGAAAATGCCAAATCTCCTAATCTTCCCCTCCTACCAAACTTGGTGTCTGTCATGACCAGGCTCCTCGCCCTCCTCCATCCACGGGGAAAGCCCAGCCAAGAGAAGCAGGAGACAAATCCCTTTGAAGCATTTCTCCTCCAAAAGAATCTCAAAAATGACCCGTGGTTTTTCACAGGGAATTGGAGGTGGAGGGTTTTTAAGACTAGGATTTGGGCACAAGTGGACGGGAAAATGGAGAGCAGAGAAAGGCGGCTCTTTGGTTCGCCATGTGCACCATGAAAGGCCTCTGAGCCCGGGGCATGCAGTTCCACCGGAGAGCCACTAGGTGGCCTTGGGCAACTGTCAACCGCTGGGACATTCAGAAGGGCATTTCTGAGTTCTGAGATTTTAAGAAAGGTTGCAAAATGGGGCAAAACTCATCTAACAAATGTCACATTTAGCAACAGAAACAGGCTCAATTTGTGGTCGTAAGTCGAGGACTACCTGTACTGCAAAATGCTGGCTGGCCAATCACAGAGAGGACCGTGGGGGCGGGGGGGGGATCTTGCAGAAGGACAGCGCCAGCAGGACAGTCGGTCAAAATGACGTTATGATGATGGGATCCCAGCTCTGTCTGATTTTTAACGTGCATCAATTGTGCCACTGCGGGTGCAGTTTTGATTATGGCATGGTTTGGGCCATAAAACAAGGTTACAGGTAGTCCTCAGATTACAACACTTCATATAGTGACCGTTCAAAGTTGCAATGGCACTGAAAAATGGGACTTATGACCAGTTTTCACTTTTACAACCGTTGTAGCAGCCTCGTGATCAAAATTCAGACGCTTGTCAACTGACTCACATTTATGACCATCGCAGTGTCCCGGGGTCACATGAACCCCTCTTGCGACCTCCTGACAAGCCAAGTCAGAGCAGAGCGCCGGGTCGCCACAGGTGCCGACAGGAGTGACATCAAACTGGCCACGCCCACCCTGGCCACATCCACCCTGCCCCCCCACAGGTCCATCACAACTCTGATGCGGCCCTCAATGAAATCGAGTTTGACCCCCCCCCCCCATTGAGGGGAAGCCATAAATCAGGTTGTGCCAGAGGGATTTGCTTTTGAATGTTGACCGTCTCAAATTGTTTCATTAGAGCGATCCTTGTCCTGCCCAAGGTGCGAGTAAATACTGTGTAAGGAGGGGGCGGTGGGACTGAGGGGGAGGGGAGCGTGGGGGGGGGAGGGCTGGCATCTGCTCCAGTGCAGGAGAGGTAATAGATCGATCAATAGGCCCCATCTGACATTAGTTCATTCATCATGGTTTCATTCACTTAAGGCGGCTGATGAAGCAACCGCGAGAAAAACATGGAAATTCATCCACCATCATTTCTGCAGTAATAAAATACTGGTAGTCAGTCTTCAACTTACAACAGTTCATTTATCGACCGTTCAAAGATACAACATTGTTGAAAAAAGTGGCATAATCATTTTTCACACTTATGACCGTAATACCATCCCATGGCAATAGACTCATATTTATCATGGTTGCAGCATCCCAGGATCACATGATCCCCTTTTTGCAACCTTGTGACGAGCAAAGTCCACAGGGAAGCCCATTTCACTTAATAACCGGGTGACTCGCTTAATAACTGCACTGATTCACTGAACAATTATAGCAAGGAAGGTTGCAATGTGGGGCAAAACTCACAGAATGACTCACTTAGGAACATAAGTTTGGGGCTGAATTGTGGTTGTAAGTTAAGGACTACCTGTAGAAGGGAAACTGCCATGGTTTAGAATTCCGGATAACATGGGAAGGGCAATCGAAAAAGAGACGGAAGCTTCAATGCCTTACCTGGATGCTTTATCCCAAGGGTCTCCAATCTTGGCCACTCTAAGACTTGTGGACTTCAACTCCCAGAATTCCCCAGCCAGCAAAGCAAAGCAGTTATGAAGTGAGCTGTGCCCGATTTTATGACCTTTTTCACCACGGCCATTCAGTGAATCTGGCTTCCCCCATTGAGTTTGTTTGTTGGAAGGTTGCAAACAGCATTCCCATGCAGCCAGGATGCTGCAACCGTCATTGTAAATACCTGCTAGCTGTCATGTGTTCGAATTTTGATCCCAAAGGATGCTGCAATGCTTAGCAAGGACCGGTTAATTTTTTTCAGTGCTGTTGTAACAGTTGCTAAATGAAGGTTGTAAATTGAGAACTACCTGTACCATGCTGAGTCTGTAACAGAGGTAAAATTCAGCCGGTTCTAGCTGGTTCGCTACAACCAGTAGTAAATTTTCTAAGCAGTTGGAAAACCAGTCGTTAGAAGAAATCTCCTTTTGTTCTTTTCCCACTTTACAGGGTTAATCCTGTAAGGAAGGCAGGAAAGAAACATCCTGGGGTTGTTTCTAGCCTCATCTTGATTGCCCTGCCCACCCAGTCACATGACCCCCCACCCAGCCACGCCCACAGAACCGGTGGGGGAAAAAAATTGAATTCCACCACTGGTTTGTAAGGGGAAAAAATATATTCTGGCAATATTTTACCATTTGCAGAGCGACGCTGACCCACCTCCCTCCTGATCCAACAAAACAAAAATATGGAGAGAACGGACAAAATTCTCAGTGCCTCGCTCTATTTAAAATTCAAATATTCCAAACTATTTCTGTTGCTGATTTACACAGGCATCCCCTGCCCTGCCCTCTTAGAGTGCCTATTTTTTTTTTCAAAAGAGAAAATAACATTTAACGTTCTTGGGGAATAAAACCCCCTCTGTTTTTCTATTTGCAGACAGCAAATTTGTTGTTTCACCAAGAGGGTGCCTTTTGGGTCTGGCTGGACTTTACCCCCCATAATCCCCAGCCAGCATGCCTGAGAGTGGAGCACCGCAGACATTCCATATGCAGGACACCAGACTGGGGAAAAATCGGCTGGATAAGCCCCAACTGTGCTCGCTGCAAAAAATGTTCCCCAGCAGCAAAATGTCATGGTTTGAGTGATAAGAAAATCAACTTTTTTTTTTTTTTTTTGGCACAGAAGAATGACTTGCAGGAAGGCAACCGAGCCACATTTTGGAGCCACAAAAACACTGTCTGGAAAAAAGGCTTAATTGTAAATTGGAGATGGTCTGAGGTTCCATATTGAGCACGGGTGTCAAACTCAAGGCCCGGGGCTCGGATCTAGCCCTCAGGGTACTTAGAATGGCGTGCGGCCTCCCGAGCTCCATTTTCACTGGCGGAGGGAAACTGCAGCCGAAAACGGAGCTCGGGAGCCCATTTTCACTAGCAGTTTAAGAAAATCAAAGTTTCTTTAAGATCTTACAGGCCGGTCTGGCCTAGTACTAATTAGCTGGGGTTTTTTTTTTAATTGGTTTTAAATTTTTAACGTTTTAAATTTTAAATTAGGTTTTAAATCTTAATTTTGATATCAGCCACCCAATTT
>JAEANM010023226.1:0-11414 GCA_017656035.1 Myanophis thanlyinensis
AGAAAGAAAGAAGGAAGTGTGGTAGTTTGTACTTAACATCTAAAAATGTCACTTTTAAGGTCTTAATAGAAATTGATTTTCTTCTCCTTATAAATCATAATTGCAGGACATCCCCCTCTAGGACATGTTAGCGTCCAAGCACAAGGAAACTGCATACCACCTTTTTTTTTAAAGGTCAAGCAGATATCCACCGTTTTCTGCTTCCAAGTTCATGAGTTTGAATGTAGTGGCCCATCCAGGCCAAGTCCACCAATTAAATTTGTTTTCTTCACATCATAAAAAAACCCAAAGTCAACCTACGGAACTTCAGAGCTCCTAAAGAAAAGAATGCAGCCTTCAATGTGTCCAGAAAGCTGATGCAAAAGGGTCAGATACACAATGGAAAGGGTCTCTTATTAACCAGAAGAAGCCTAAAAGGGCTTCTTAAACTACACCAATTAAAAAAAAAACTTAGGCATCTCCTTTAGTGTAAAAGGCTGTACAATTAATCCTGGCCTTGCTGCCACCCCACCGGGCCCAGTTCCACCCTGCACTCATTTTCTGAACTGAGAGGGAAGCCTTTAGTGCATGGTGCTGACATTGGCCACCGCAATAGCTTCTTGAATTTCTCGTATCACCAGAATCCGGGTAAGCATTTGCTCCATTTGCTCTCGACTGATTGGCTGGATGGAATACCAGATCGGACTGTTGGGAGCCACCACTGGTTCAGGAGTCAAATAGAAGGTATCATTTCTGCCTTTCACAGTTTGCGGGCTACAAAGAGAGAAGAAACATTAGTGTTTGCTTTAGAAATTCTATTAACACTATCTTAGGAACAAGGGCTGCTGTTTCCTCTTCCTCTCCATGAAATTCATATGCAAAACAGAATCTGGAAAGCGCAAATTAATCTGGTTTGTTGTAGATTATGAAATCAGATTAAGATAATCTGTAATAAAATAAGAATAATTCTTATCAACAGAAACCTTAAGCATATGCTACACCTTTCTTACTCTAATTTTTCTTTTTCTCTCTCCCTTCTACCTCTCTGATGACTCACTTAAAAGGATTTGAGAAAATATGGATATAGAATATATACACCATATTTGATATAATCAATTGCCTATGCTTCCTTTGTATCATGGTATCAAAAAATCCTGCTTTAGTAATTGGAAGATTTCACAGGCCTTTCAAATGAAGCTTGCTTAAGAAACCTTCTGCACTACAAGTAACTGCTTAAAAATATTCAGCAACTTTGTTCAGCAACAGCTTAGAGCCAGTAAGAATGCAAAGTCAAAGAGAGACTTTTACCTGCTGAAATTATATTCTTGAGCTGCGATAGAATAATAAGACTATCTGGATACAATACCAAACAATACCAAGTAAAAATCTATAGTATATATTGTTCAATTGCTCCCAATTAGTTGATTAACAAAAGATCTATATAAATCAGGATGTTTCTCACACATGGTTTAATACTGAATTAAGCCTGAACTAACTAGGATATAAATTAAACCAAGACAATAACTTAGATTACAGGCATCAGATTCCTATTTGAAAGCCTTTTAATGAATATGAAGCTTGTTCAAAGACTGATTATTTTATTTATTCATTACATTTAGAAAATGCCCATCTCCTTCACAGGGTGGTGTACAAATAAAATAGGCCTTCAGGATGCTAACCAACCCCACAGCTGCATGCTCTTCTATGAGATTAAAGCAAGATGGCAGACCCAGATCTTTAGCCTTTCCAAAGGCCAGGAAACTAGGGGCCCATTTCACCTAGGTGGAGAATGTTCCAAAGGGTGAGAAGTCAACAGCAGAGAAGGCAACTTCCTTCTGCAAGTTGGAATTCTTTAACTGACAGGGTCTGCAACATACTTTCCCTGCCTGACTTTTCTTCAGCCAAAAAATAAAATGTATCAAGCATTTCTGTGACTGCAGGTAATTCTAACTTAATGATAAGTGGGACTGGAATTTCTGCAACTAAGTGACATAGTCATGAGTCTGATGTCACGTGACTGCACTGCTTAGCAATGGGAATTCTGACATTTACAATTGCCATCCTTAAGTGAATAGTTATGCGTCATTAAACCAAGCTATCAGGTTTCACTACTTGTGACCTTCTGCCAATTTCCCCACTTAAGTTTTGTCGTAGGAAGCCGGCAAAAAAATCATAAATGATAGCCACATTTATCTGGACGTTGCAGGACAACCTGTACCAAATACCTATAGACTGAAAGCCCTTGAAAGCTAATGTTCAATGGACAATTGTGATGGGAAAACTCACCATTTGAAGAGGTAGAAGTCATAGAGTTTTATAGGACACCTCAATGGGTTTTCAGGATTCTCTGTCTGCTCTGCATACATGTCATCTGTAACTGCAAATCAACCCCAAGAGATACAGAACCATGAAATACTTTTCTATAACAAATGAACAAATTAATGTTAATATTAATGGAACAAAGAACACATCTTTTATAATCTCTGCTATCTTTGTTGTTGCATTTACTACCAAATACTATCTTCCCAACACTTCTTGCAAATAAATAACAGCCTTAATAAGGCATTGCATGTAGGAGAAATATAATTTATGAAAGGCTTGATGAATGACTACCAGAAACACTGAAAATGAAAGCAGCTTCACATACAGCAAAGGGGATATTCATGTGGTTTTTACCAGACAATTTATGTTTATTTATCGCACAAACTCTATGTAATAGACCTGAAAAAGATCTGCAAAATGAACATAGCTAAATAATAGAAATTTTTTCATTTTTTTCAGAAATTACTTCTACCTTTCTGGCCTGCCTGATGGATGCCAAGAGCCTTCAGATACCGGATGCTTGTACTCTTATCTTTAGGATTAGAAGGGTTCTTCTTAGTCTGCCTCAAGACTTTTGAAAAGGCCAGTTTCATATGTTGATCTACTGTTTTCAACAGGAAATATCTGTAGACACAGGAAAAGTGCCCATTGAATTATATTCTCTGTCCCAAATCTGAAAAAAAAAACACCAATGTCCCCCATATCCATCAATGGTCAAACCTTTATGAACTATGGACCTAAGCATTGAGTATCTAGATTTCAACAAAAGGACATGTGTGTGTGTGTGTGTGTGTATTTAAAACGTGGTTAAAATTAAACAAAAGATTGCTGCCTTACTATTACAGCTAGATAGAATCATTTTCAGAGAAAAATATTCATTTATCAGAGCAATTTGCTTCAACAACTAGGGGAAGCTCCATGTTCAAAATAAATAATAAAGTGCCCTCCAAATGATATAGAAACACTATAGTAAAAAATGTAATTCTTAAAGGATTAGGATGGCCTTTTCAGAAAACAGAAGGCTGGACTGCAGCCAACATTTCTGAAACATGTCAAGCCAGTTGTCATAAAGAGCAAACTTCCATTTCTTACATCTACTAACCATCCTGCAAACAGAGGATTGACTTAAAATCATATATGGTTAATGATGAAAGCAGAGTTTGAACTAGAAAATTATTGGTCCATAATTTATTTGTAATTGTGCTATAGTAGCTGTATAGTTAAGTTTAGTCTGCTTGCTTACTTATTTATTAAAATGTTATGCCACCCATCTTCCCTACAAGATGACTTTTCCACATTTTGCTGGAAATTTGATTTCCTCTTACTAATTCAAAATTTTTGGGGAAAAATAAGATTCCACCTATTTTAAAGTAATTGGAATGGGTTTATTTAAACAATGTTTCCATTGGTACATACTTTGTATTAAAAAACATGAGAGTGGTTAACAAGGTAGCAGGAGAGTGAGCTCCCAGCTGTTTACACTCCCATAACATCTCTTCTGTCACATGGCTGGGAAGAACATATCCTGTGCAGATAAAAAGAAAGCATCAATAAAGAGATACCAAACTGATGCCCCTCCTAAGAAAAGATACAAACATTGCATTTATCAATATTGTAACATTAACAGAGCAAAAAAACAATCTTTCAAAACAAAAGCCATTTGATTTGTGATAGCAAATTCAACCAAATGTTTAGTTACTGTTAAATATTTACCTACTTCTCTCAACTGTCTGTTTGAAGATTCTCTTACCCAAAGAAGTGATCCTAGGCTGCACATCCTTGAGAACTTCGTGTAACCATTCAGTGAACCGTATGTAATAGAGATCTGAGAAAATGTCATCAACTCGCCCATTTTCAAATAAGTACTGCAAGAAACAATAACATAGTTGGGAGAAAAAAAAACAACTTATCATGATGTTCATTAATGAAATGAAATGACAGGCTGTATGTTTAATTTTATATTCAAAATCTCAACCAGTCTAAAGTAAAAAGTGCCTAAGTGAAAGCATTTCAGTTCAGATTCAAATAAGTTAATTTCAGAAAAATAGAATCAACAAATACTTTATTTTTACTTTCCTCAGACATCCAAAGATTTATGTTTAATATAATTTTAACCAAGGCTTTAAAAATCTAAAAAAAAACCATATTTCTATCACATGAAATCAAGAGTATTATCCTTTCATTCATGCAAGCAGCTTGCAAGTCTCAGACATTACTTGTCTCAAGCTTGAATTAAACAGGGCTAATACTTTTCAGTTAATTTTCCAAAATTACATTCACAGCTATTAAAGCCAGCAGTTGTAATAATAAAAATTGCCAACATTTAGCATTCATTCAAATATACAGGGAGTCCTCAATTAGCAATCACAATTGGGAATGAAATTTTCATCATAAAACAGTAAAGCGAGTCATCATGTGACCTGATTTACAACCATTTTTACCATGGTTGTTAAATGAATCACTAAGTAAATCAGACAATACATGGATAGCGATTTTGCAATGTTTTAGGTGTTTTTCTGAACATTGTTTGAAATATCAGTGCCCTCTTAACTATAAAAGTACAGAACAAGAAGTTGTAAAACACTGACAAAATTTCAATAGAACTAAATTGTGGTATAACAAATACTATTTCGCTTCTAAAACCTAGGTATGTTTAAATTTCAGAGTATATCACTAAAATACTTCTTTATAAGGCATATATCTAAAATATAGATATATAATATATATATTTTTCTTGCTTATCTCATTTGCATACATTTCAAAACCTGGATTATGGAATTCTTTCTCCTCTATCACTCCTCCCCTTCAGCACCAGACAATCATTCGAGTTATATTCAAGAAAGATTTGAAGTCTTCAGCTTAACAAAAATGGTATTAAGGGAGTTTTTTCTGTAAACCTTATTATCAAAGTTAGATGTTAGGTAAGGATTTTGTAATTTTATTATTTTTTTAGAAAAATAGTAAATATATGGTATATGTTTTATTGCTTTGGTGTAATTTTTGTATAAGTCCCACTCCAAACTTGTCTAAAACTATTTGTGGGATTAAAACTATTTGTAGCAAGACTTTCCATGACACACCTTTTGAATACACAGAAAGATATAGTAAAGAACATCTGGATCATAGGGCTCGCCTTCACTATTGCGAGCTTCACGGGTCATTAAGCACAATCCGTAATTTAACTCTGCTACAGCTGAAGATATGAGATCTTCTTGGAATCTCAGTAACTGGCGTCCTGCAAACAAGAAGATAAGATCATCAAATGGTATTTAAAATCCCCATTTAAATCTCATTTTACTTGACCATTTACGCATTCTGCTACAAAATCACAATTTCTTCCTCCTTCAGCATATTGGTGAATAAGTAACCAATAAATATTTTAAATCTTGATATTGAATATACTGCCTGTTCTCATCAAACTTTTTGGGGAGTCAAAATTTTCCGCTAATAAAACCACATGATAACATCAGTAATACTGCTAGCTACCGTTAATAATTCATTATGTTACCAAATTTAGTTTTTGTCTTGCCCCCATTAAATTTTGAAATGTAGGCCAAGGCAGGTAATCCTTTACTTACAACCACAACTGGAACCAGAACACCTGTCACTAAACAATGCAGTTGTTGTTTAAGTGAGTTGCATCCAATTTTGCAACCTTTTTTGATGTGGTCACTAAGTAAATCACATCATGTTAAGTGAATCCAGGTTCCTCTATTGACTTTGCTTGTTGAAACCCCATGGGAAGGTTGCAAACGGTGACCACATGGCTCCACAAAGCTGCAACTGTTGTAAATACATGCCAGTTGCCAAGCACCTGAATTTTGATCACGTGACTGGAGAAAATGCAATAGTTTTAAATGGGAGTAAAGTGGCTGTAAATTACTTTTTGCATTGCTGCTGTAACTTCAGCCGATCCTAAAATGAATAGTTTTATGCTGAAGACTACCTGCATCTTACACAAAACACCACCCTCATCTATAAATACACAGATAATATATAGATTTTTGAAACTATTTTTTTAAAGGTGGTAAGGCTCATTTTATAATGCAAGTCTAACAAATATAACGAAGGCTTATCGTGCTATAAAAAAAAATAACAAAATTACCAAAATCAATGCAATGTAACTGGGGACACGGTCAACTGGAAAGCCTAAGGCACTTACTACCAATAGGTGCAAGCCGGTTCTGTGATTCTTTTTCCATCTCTGCATTTTTAGTCTGGGCCCAGCTCTTCCATACTTCTAGTCCTTCCTCTGGCTTGAGAGACTGTGGAAGGAGAAGTTCGGGGGAAGGCTGAGGCTGTGGTTGCTGCTCCACTTCAGCTACCTGAACAGTTTGTGCCTGTGGAAGAAAATCATTTTAGCAACTACTCTGGAGTTTCTTTATAGCAAAAAAAAATTGTTTGCAAGTTTGGTCTTAGTTTTATATGGTTATGCTTACAAACACATTTGTAATTTCTGCAAAGAATTTCCACAAATTATTAGGCAGATTTCACTGAGAAACTACTATTTGCTCTATAATCAAAAAATGCAGTAAACTTCACTTTATTGCAAGAGGTATTCAAGGTATTTTCAAGTCCCACACAGAGACTTGACACTTCACATAATTATGCTCCAAAATAAAATTGATTCCCAGTTCCATTAATATAAATTTTGCTTCAGTTTAAGAGGCAGCTAACTCCAAAATTACTCTGGCCAGCTGACAATAGGACATATAATATAATAAGCAATAAAAACAGTATAAAGCAAGATGACATGCAAAGATAAGCAACAAAGATGATTAGGAGACCAGAGGCTAAAACATATGAAGAATGGTTGCTGGAATTGTGTATGTCTAATCTGATGAAAAGAAGGACCAGGGGTGACATGACAGCAGTGTCCCAACATCTCAGGGGCTGCCACAAAGAAGAGGGAGTCAAGCTGTTCTCCAAAGCATCTGAAGGCAGGACAAGAAGCAATGGATGGAAATTAAACAAGGAGAGTAGCAACCTAGAACCTTTAAAAAGAAATTTCCTGACAGAACAATTAATCAGTGGAATGACTTGCCTCCAGAAGTTGTAAATGCTCCAACACTGGAAGTTTTTAAGAAGAGACTAGACAACCATTTGTCTGAACTGATATAGAGTGCTTGAGCAGGGGGTTGGACTAGAAGACCTCAAAGGCCTCTTCCAACTGTGTTATTCTGTTGCATGCACTGACTCTATGCAAAGGCATAGAAAAAAACAACATTCGCAAGGGACTCTATCCATCTTAACCAAAGACAGGAAAACAACCATGTTTTCAAGGCCTTACAGAACCCTACCAGTGTAGGGTCCACAAATGTCAGGGAGTATTTTATTCTAGAGGACAGATGTTTCCTTCCTGGCTTCCAACAGATGCTACTATTTAATCAAGGAGCCTGGACTGCATCAATGTACCAGGCATGTACCAGGCAGATAGAAACCACTGAAGATAGGCAGTATCTCAGATAATTTGGCCTTAGGACACACAGGGCTTTAACAACAATGAACAACAGCATAAACCACACTTGCAGGCATACTGCACAATTCATAAAGCACAAGTGTCACAAGCATACAGAGATGCCTGGTTTTGCCAATGTTAACTTCATTTTCAACCAGTTGAATCTTCCAAGTGTCTTTCAAGGGAAGCCCGTTGCTATAGTCAAGCCATAAAATTGCTACTCCAGGAAAAGTTCCAACTAGTAGGTATATCAGGTAGAACTTTGTGTGCAAAGGTTCCCCTGGCCACAGCTGCTTTTTTAAGCTTTAAGCAGGAGCAGAAATTACACAAGAACTCAGACTGTGCATGATTTTTAATGGGGAAACACTACCGCATCCAAGAATATGGATGAAAAATATTTGGCTCCAGGAGGCCCTAATATTCACAGCCATTCAGTCCTGATAGGATTGAGTTACACCCCTCACAGCCTCCAAACACTAGGGTAGACTCTTAGTAACCTCACCTGGCTAGTCTGGGGACACAATATATATATTTCATCAGCAACACAGTAAAATCAAACCCTAAACAGATGATCACATTCACCAGAACAACTTCATATGAATGTTACTGAAGAGTGAACAATGAACCCTGTGGCAGCCCATATAAGTGAATCTTTCCCCTCTGCTAACACTGACTGGAAATAGCCATGAAATGAAGAGAACCACCATAAAAATTCGCCCCCGATTCCCATCACTGATACAAAAAATTCAGATAGTCCTTGACTTATGGCCACAGTTGAGCCCCAAATTTCTGTTGTTAAGTGATTTTTGTCCCATGTTACAATATTTCTTGCCATGGTTGAGTGAATCACTGCAGTTGATAAGTTGGTAATTTGGTTGCTAAGTAAATCTGGCTTCCCCATTGACTTTGCTTGTCAGAAGGGGATCCACATGACCCCGGGATGCTGCAACGGTCATAAGTATGAACCAGTTACCTAGCATCTGAATTTTGATCGCATGATCATATGGATGCTGCAAAGATTGTAACTGTGAAAAGCGGTCATAAATCACTTTTTTCAGTGCTGTTGTAACTTTGAATGGTCACTAAATGAAATGGTAGTAAATTGAGGACTACCTGTACTATGAACAATAGTAGAGAAGATTGCTGCAATATTGAAGCCTATCTCCAGCCCTGTTTTACAAAGGTCATTAGTAAGCACTATTAAACCTGAAACCCAACTGAAATGGGTCTTGATAATTTACTTCCTCCAGTTTCTCTGTAAGCTGATTACAATCTTTATAATCTTCCCTAAAAAGAGAAGATTGCAGAATAGGATCATAGTTGTTTAAAACTGTTGGGTCCAAGACTGGTCCTCTTGATGACTTCCTACAAGACCAAAAGCATGGTTCATCAAACTTATCCTAAATCATACTACAATACTGAGTCTCCGGTATTTTGGTCAAACTTCCCATACAACTACAATTAGGAATGGATCTGAGTGACCAAGTAGCCATAATATCCTTCATACTGATCCTGCCTAAAAAAAGGAGTGCTGAATGCATTGGTGGATACAATAAGCATGACTTCCTCCTCCTCTCATAAAACTATCTGCAGTTTCCCAGAGCCGATATTACTGAAAGCAAGGTTTAGGCATCAGCAAGAATTTGGGCCATTGTTTTTATAAATGTGTCTAGACTACTAAAGTTACTGCCTTTGATTATGTGCCATCATATTGGTATTGACTCTTAGTGACTATAGAGTTTTTTTCTCTAGAAAAGTTATTGTCTTAGGTCTTAGTAATCAACTTTTTCATTGTACTGTAGTTTTATTTTAGATATATCTATCTATTCCTCGGATGGATGCTCTGGAATGACTCAAAATTGAAGACTAAAAGCTCTTACACACAGCAATTTACTGAATTAACTTTCAGCAAAAAATACCTTTAAAATTCTATCAGATGGAAAGCAATTCAAAGCAAATTCCATTTTCCATTAACCTTCTTTCTCTATAAAAGTTTAGGTGCATAAAGGATTTGGCCTGGAAAAATTGATTGTCCCTTTTGGCTCTTAAAATTTTAATTCCAGAAATAATGGTGTTTGGGGGTGGCAGGGTTAATCAATAACGGTTGAACTTGGAGTGGGGAAGGGGTAGCCATTCACCTAAAGTGACAAATGTTGTTCAAGACACAATGACCTTTGCATTGTCACTTTCTCCTAAACTATCTGTTCACCTATTGGCAATAGGGTTGTGTCTCAAACTTGGGATACAGGCTTTTTTTAAAGAGATAAAAAGGCCTGTATCTATTCCTCTAGAATTTACATTAATTATTCATTTTAAGTAGCTACCTTTTTTAGATCAAAAGCTACAGGACAGCAAAAGCTCTTAATTTTAAATCCAACAAACTAGGGGATTGAAGGATTCCTCACTGCCAAAATAAACCTCAGTTCTAACATTAATAAAACAAAGCATGCCACTAGAATATAAACTGAGAGCAAACCCCCACCTTCCTACTAGCACTGATGACGTTACCTAGTTTGGGTAATGAAACATCTGCAAGAAAACAACCAAGTTCAGAGTACCAAGGGTCCCTCATGAATAAATTTGCCTTTTATAATGCCTATTTATGAAAAGCTTTCTGAGGTTCTTACTGGGATATATTGTAACAAACATTTATTTAACATGTAACAAGTAAAAAGAACTTTGTTGCCTGGTTGAATACTAACATATTAAAAGGCACTTTGTAAGTATCCATATATGAGGCCAAAACAAGAGGAATGGTTTCCTTCCACAAATCATAACAGAATAATAGTATTGGAAGGGCCCTTGGAGGTTTACTAGTCCAGTCCCTTGCTCAGGCAGGAAGCCTTTATCCTTTTATAATGTTTTCCCGAGTCCCCTGGGAGAGGGGGCGGTATATAAATAAAATTAAATAAATAAAATAAATTCATGCTTCAAATTAAAATTCTTTGTAAATTTATTTAACTTCACATTGAAAATAATTAACATTTTCTATAAGCATCATAATCTGCTATCCCAGGTTGCCAAATAAGATTACCTGTCCAGGTATATCAAACTACACGTGTTTTCTATTAATGATGGTATGTACATTCACCCTTAGGAAAAGATCTATAGCAGTGGTGGCAAACCTTTTACTTACTGAGTGCCAAAAAGTACGTGCTTTGTACGTACCATCCGCACTTGCGTATGGCTCCTTTATGTGCAACCGCAGCTTGTATGTGTAATGCACATGCGCTGTGCACAGGCACACACATATATCAGCAATTGTATGTGCATGCGCAGGAGAGCTCCAAAGACCAGCTGGATTTTCTGCTGCAATGCACAGCAGATGCCCGAAGATCAGCTGGGTCTCTGCAATCGTGCATGCATGCACGTGCAATCACATGTGCATCCTCAGCTGGAGGTAAGTTGGCCAACAGCTTGTGTGCCCAGCAAGATTACCGCGCGGGTAATTATGGGAGCTCCTCGAAGCTCCCATGTTACATCTTTCCTGCGCGAGCTGCATTGGCTTCCTGTAGCCGTCCGGGTGCGATTCAAGGTTTTGGTTCTCACCTTTAAAGCGCTCCATGGCTTGGGACCGTGTTACTTACGGGACCGCCTGTTGCCACCATCAGCCTCCAACCGACCTGTGCGCTCCCACAGGGCGGGCCTCCTTGGA
>JAEANM010023227.1:0-11414 GCA_017656035.1 Myanophis thanlyinensis
CAACAGGCGGTCCCGTAAGTACCCGGGTCCCAAGCCATGGAGCGCTTTGAAGATGAGAACCAGCACCTTGAATTGCATACAAATACACATGACTTCAAATATTCCTCATAGCAATTACAAGTATAAACATATATTTAATCTCTCTAAAATTACATTATATTAATCTTCCTTCTATAATCTATTTTAGAGGTGTCAAACTCTTGGCCCACGGGCCAGATGCATCACATGCTGGCCATTTTAGCGAACAGGGGAAAAGTCCCAATATGTCACATGACGACAATGTGACACTGTGACTTTAACACCCATGATCTATCCTACAGTAGCTCATCATCAAAACCATAAGTCACAAGTTCATTTTTCATGTTTACCCCAAAATTCCATACGAGGCAATTAGTCACCAATAAATGTAAAGAATGTCTTTTCTCTAACCAAAGAAGTCAATTTCAGAAGTCATTTCAGCAAGATCTGTCAACTTTACCAACAATTCCTTCATAGTGCAGTCTCAAATCCAAGCTTCCTTTCCTCCATCCAATACTACACTGCCTGATTGTTTGACTGATTCTTTTGTTGAATGTTATATTGCCATAACAGATTAAGACAACCAAGACTAAACCCTTTACATTTCCTTCTAAGCCTTTATATTCAATTACTGCATCATATTGTATCCTACTAACTGTATGTACAGCCTTAAATGGAGCCATTTTCTCCTCTCTTCAGTTTATTTATGGCAAATCTATATTTAAGATATGGATTTCTTTCTACATAGTGTAGCAAAGATGCAGTTGTTCTTCTCATTCTCTCCACACAATTCTGATTCACCTTCTGACTATCTCCCATATCGTTACCATGTTCTCTGTCTTTGATTGTCACACATTATGTCTTTCATTTTTATTAACTTCAAAAGATACTCTCTTTAATATTTGCACATTTTCCTCTTCCAACCCAAATTTTTATTGCATACAATGTAATGTGTATGCCAGTGAATGAACAGCAGAATATTTAACCCATAAACTTCTTTGTTCCTTCTGTCAATTAATGAGCATTAATGATACTCTGAGAGGAAAAAACCCTCCAGTTTAAACTCCTACTTGGCTTTTTGGAGAATATGCCTAGAAAGTATATTGCCGTTTTCCTTTGCTTTCAGTGAGATGTAGTTTTGGTATGCTTTTATTGAATTTAGCCCAACCTTCACAGTGATATTATCATCATATAGAAAAGCTAAAATGTTCAGCTAGGAACACAGAGATTTTATTTTCACTACACTAGAAGCAGTGTTATGATTATGCTCCCCGGGCTGCATGAAATTTAGTCACAATCTAAAACAAAACTATGATCTATTTCCAATGAATTAACAGAGCCACATATTCCCTGCACCTTTTGAAACCTTCCTTCGTGTGACATTTGAGGCTGTCTTGCTTCCTTAGACATTTTGTCTAGCATAGGGGTGTCAAACTCAAGGCTCGGGGCCCAGATCTGGCCTGCAGGGTGTTTAGATCTGGCCTGCGAGGCTGCCCTGGAAACAGCAAAGGAGTGGCCCATGGTGCCTCTGCCAACAAAAACAGGTTTCCAAGCTCTGTTTTCGGCTGTGACAGTGTCCTGTAAGTGTTATATTGCCATAACAAATTAAGACAACCAAGACTAAACCTTTACTTTTCCTTCTAACATTTCCTTTATATTCAATTACTGCATCATATTGTATCCTACTAACTGTATGTCTGCCAGTGAAAACTGCTGAGCTCCGTTTTCACTGGCAGAGGGTTGCAGGACACCATCGCAGCTGAAAAAGGAGCTGGGAGGCCCGTTTTATCTGGCAGAGTACTCAGGCGCCCCCAACACAAGTGATGTTGAGCTGGCCACACCCACCCTGGCCCTCCGAGGTCAAACACAACCCTTATGCGGCCCTCAGTGAAATTGAATTTTGATAAAATTCCAAAATGCTACATCAAACTGCTACATCAAGACAAGAGGAAGAATTTCCACCTTCCTAAAACACAATTTAAGAATTTGAAACTATTATCTGAAAAAAAAAAAACCTTTAAAAATCACAGTGCATGTAAACCAAATCAACATGCTTTTGTCAACCAGTAAAACATTGTACTAGGAGTATGTGTAACAGCTAACAGAGAAATTGCTTAAATAAATGTTGTTTTTATAGGGCACCAGATTTGGCTCAAAATTCAGATGATTGCCAAATGGAATAGTGATTTCTATTACCTGTCTGCTGCCATCTAGTTGTTGTGCAGATTTTGCTGGACTAGCTTTCAGATATTTTTCACTTTTAGAAAAGACAATAAAAAGGCCTGTTTTCCCCCTGCTCAAAATATTTGTGATAAAAGCTTCACACAAAATGTCATTTTTAAAACTGTGACAACAATCAGAAGCTCACTTGTCTCAGAATCGTATTAACTTTACATTTCTATTGTATGAGTACTAAACAATACGAAAGATTAGAAAGAAATGCCACATTGAGACTGAAAAGGCTCAGATGTTCCATGTTAATACTGTGAGTGCACATACTGAAATCCAGGAAGAATTGACAATGAAGACAAATGAAACCAATATCTCATGAAATGAAACCCAAGCTCCCATTTGAATTTTAAACTGTGACTTACTTCCCAGAGGTGCTGAGTATTTCTGGTTCCTCCTGTCTGTACCTTTTCTGGCAGAAGGAGAACTCCCTGGAAAGGCCCAATCCAAGTGCCCTGTTGAATCCTCTGGGCTGCACAGATGCCATAGGCCAAGCCAGGAACAGTGCTGGTGCACAGACATACTTCTCGTGGCAGATCCCGAAGCCACTCCGGAATCTCAGGGGGAGGAGCTACCGCTGCCACACTACTAGTGCCCACCAGGCGGCGCAAAGAGTGCAGAGGTCCATGCATGGGACATTCTCCATTTCGGTTATCGGCGCACATGTCACACCCTGTAGAGAAAAAGAGAAGGGTAAATACTAAAGTGCGGTTCTGATTTCTAGGCTGGCAAAGAAGAATTCATCCATTACGTTTTAGATGCAAATATCATAGGAAATACATAGGAATAGATTTGTTGGGCACTCTTGCTTGGAGAACTGATAAATAAAGCACATCAAAAGAGTTTGCCTAAACACCTTACCCCAAAATGTGACAGAGACCACTTTTCAAAATAGGTCTTGACTGAGCAGAGAGAAAGGCAAACAACTCCATAACATTCCCACAAATATTGGAACATTCCCACAGATATTGGAGCATTTATCTAGGATGGCATACAGCAAGCAGGCAGCAAGTTGAGGCACGGACAAATAGTATAGAAAGGTGTCTGAGATCAGAAGCCTGCTGTAGATATGATACAAAATATGGCTGTCACTTGCATTGACAGAGGGGTCAATTGCACCTCCTTTATTCAAAGAGTAAAAATATTGGACTAACTTTGCACATAAACCAATTTATACGAAAGGTAGTTCTATTGACTGGAATGAGATTTATTTTCTAAGGAAGCCTATCCCGGACAGCACTGCATCTTACTATCGTCCAACTGATTTGTGGATTAAAACTGAAGAGGTTTATTTTAACAAAGCATTCAACATCAAGGCCTGGTTCGCACATGTAATCAAGATTTATTGTGTCTCTCAAAATACACAAAACATGACTTATTTGGGACAAAGAATCATCCAAATTAAAGCTTTCCACAGCCTGGATTGCTTCAACAATTTTTTAAATTATATTTGACTCTAAAATCTTGCATGATTAATTTAAATGTACTCAAAGATATAAAATTACATTTCTCTCTATTATTTCAGTTATGTTGGATTACACTTAATATCTAATGAAGCATACGGCTACAAAACAAGCACTTTTTAATATTGGGGTGGTTTTCAAAATGAGTGCCCCAAAAAGCTAATTTAAACTATTTTTAAAAAAAAACCATATGAAACTTTTTTATAATTCTCTCAGGCACTATATCCTCCAAAACTGGTAGAGCTATAGTTCTGCTAATTTATTATTTTATGATTTTACTGTATGTGCTGTCATTATTATTCCTATTATTGATTTTATATTGGCTTTTCTAGAATAGATTTCTATTCATTTGCAAGCTACACAAAGAGCTACAGTTATTGGATGTCTTGGAAAGCAACAAATTAATAATTTTATTAATATAAAACACTGCTGCAACAAATGGGCAACATGTTACATTAAATTTTTAACTGATAATCTTGAATAAAGAGAACTTTGTAAGGTTTTTTTCCTATTTCAAGTCAATAGTTTCCATATTCTTTACATATTTTAAGCTCTGGACTTCCAAGAACATTACTTATTCACAGAAATACATTTTGCAAATAAAATAAAAATAAAGTTCTTTGAATTAACTACAGTCCCTAGCATATTTGGGACATTAAAACACAATGAAAGGTTTCAAAGCTGTTCCAGAAATATATTCAAAAAGTAACGCTTGTTCTTTATTATTTACACAGTAATTCCTTTCACCCCAATAATTTTGCATCATATACATCTTGCAGCTAAAAATAAAACAAAAATATTCACCAGTTGGTTGGGGATTTGGTGGTCTAAACCATAAATTTGGAATAAGTATGCATCCTGGAACCACAAGTAATAAACCTAGTAGAATTGACACAGTTTTCTTTCCTCCTGTGTCAAATAAATTTTAGTCAAGTTTAATGTTTCAGAGAGCACAAAAATCCTTTCTATCCAACATGGTTATCAATTATATAACTAAAATCTACCCTTTATTCTGCTGTTACTAAACTAGCAGCTACTATTTAGTTTCAAAACCATTTTCCAATAAATTGCTCAAAAGGTGAATATAATTTCATTTTCTTTACAGTCACCTAGATCTACAACCTTGCAGCTCCAAATCTTGTCATATTACAATTCCATCATCCCCAGCCAACCTTTAGTAACTGGGGTGGTTGGGAATAAACTTGCACATTTGCAAAGATCCAGGTTAAGAAGCATATTGTAGATCTAGAAAAACATACACATTATACATTGCAATTTGAACAATCCGAAAAAATAGATTGTTTGAAAATAGCAATAAGTTCTTGGGCTTTTTTGATGTCATTTTAGTTTCAAATCCATAAAATCCTGGTGGCCTCCAGTTGAAAAGTATGAATGCAGAACCTTCTGAGGTACACAAAAATAAGTGTGGAATATTAACAACAGAAAATTCATTTGAAGAGATTCATATTTTTCAATTAGTATATTTATTATTCAAGTACTGAGTTCAATCAATTTCAAGTGCGACATTCTTGACCCCCAAGCTCTGAAACAATTTACATCTATCCCTAGTGCAAACAAACCCTTGCAATATTTTTTTCCATCATGTCATCATCAATGCTATCATCATCATGTTCCATTCCATGAGGGAGAAAGATCATCCTCATCTGCCAGCACTGAAGAAGTATTTTCCCCCTTCATTTGACATGGCCAAGGGCAAGCTCAAAGTGTATAAAACTTGTTAGTCTTTGGAATTTGGAATTCAGGTATTGGGCAGATACTACAAAGACAATAGGGAAAGGACAGGGTTCAGCAGTGAAGACAACTGCTTCATTTTGGTACAGTTTTCTTCTGACTCGAGAATAAGTGGATAGCAGAATAACTTGGTGGTGAGGAAAAATCCATAAACCAGGATTCTTACAAGAATTTTTAATTCTAGAACTCACAATATATTTTCTTGGCCATTCTTCCTTTCTAGCTTAACAGAATTCTTTAAACAGCAAAATAAAATGAAGTGATGAACTTTCATAAATTTCCATAATTGAAGCCCATGACCTCACAAAAAAGGCCTTGTTAAGCATTTAAACTACAGCTTGGTGGGTCTGACATGCTACACATCCTGTAGCCAACTGGAAGATGGGAGGGACAGGCAAAGATTAAACAGTCAAGGTTGTAGATTGTTCCCATTCCAACCTAATTCATTACATGTATATGTAATGTAGGAAAATTTATACAGGGAAAAAATTATGATTACACAAGCATTTAACTTTGCTATACCTAATAATTAACATTCCTCTTCACAAATAAGTTTCACATACAGCTCTCTTTACATGTTAAACTACTTGAAGTTAGTTTAATTGTTGGCTTTGATGAACATTAAATCTATTTAAATTCAGACCAAGAAAATATACTTCTATCCTCAAGGCCCCATACCATTGATTCTTTAGGACACTTTTCAATCCACATTGATCAAGGTTTGTTCAATTTTTTAAATTTAGACTACTCTCCCTGGATGGAATATGAATAGGCAAAATAAATCCTGAAGCAAATGATACACAGAACAGCAAGCAGAGCTGGGAAAGCCCCAGCCTTCTTTTCATTGGTACACAACAGATATATTGTCATTGCTGCCTGCTACCTTACATAGCTACCAGAACACGTAGCCATCAGAAAGCTTTCTCTCTTGCCCGATGCCATGTTCTCTTCTCTCACAGTATTGGATGGTAAATAAAGAAAAGTACTCTGGGCTTTGCACTTGTGATTCCGGAAAGGAGAAAACTACAGAATTTGTTCTATATATTGCTCCTTTTTCAGAGACATTTAAACCAGATTCATACTACCTCTGAGTAGAGGTAGATATCCCAATTACTCAGATTCAGCCTATGTCCAGCAGCTGCTCATAGACAAACTACCTTTTATCACAGTGCATGTAAGCACATTTTGTGCAGCAGCACGGAATACCCATCAGACCTTGGTGGTACAATCTTCCTGCATGCAAACTCTGTAAATTATAATTTACGTATATTTTAGATATTTTCACTTGTAGTTATAGGTGTTCTTGTATCTAAGGTTAATTATAACTTACATTAAGTATGAGTTATAGATGTTAGATAGTTTTACAAACGTATTTTTACAAATGTATAACTTTGTCTAAATGATTTCATTATCTACTAAGATAAATATAATTGGCCAAGATGAAATTGCAGTATATGCAAGTAAACATATTCCCAAATGCAACAGAATCTACACATCCAATTCCACTGCACACATGTTGTGCATTGACAATAAAGGATTGAGTTGAATTGAATCTATTCAGAAGCAGAATTGCAAGGTTTTTTTTGTTTTTGTTTTTTTACGGAAAAAGAACAGACAACCATCAGGCTTTCTTCTTATTCAGCAATAATTCAAATAATTCAGCTAGCTAACATTTCTCATTATTATTTTTATAGAACTGTTCATTCAAATATGAACCCCACCATGCGTTTTGTACAATTTTACATATGTTGTGTGACTTGGATTGAATTAGACTTTTTTGTACAATTAAACAACCTTAAAATGACCAAAAACAGGATAGAAACTTGGTATGTCTCAAGATATAGGATACGTATGGTCAAGATTTCAGTTACATTTCAGTGCAGACCCTTGATTCTAGAATAATTTGTTCCCTGCTGACAATCTTTTAGATGTGTAACCTCCTCCCAGCTTCCTGATTATTAATGGCTCTCTTGGAGACACCATGTCTACCAAGCAGCTTCAATTAAACAAGCCAAAGCATCTTTTTTGTTTTTTACTCTAACCATACAGTTTCAGGATCAAACTCTTATATTTAACATATAGTATTGCTCGCATTTGAGCACATGTGGTCTTCAAAACATCATATAAACATACAATTCTGAGATGGTTATACATACTCGTTCTAAACACAGTTTTGGGAACTTTTTTTCTGAAGTGCTGCCCAAAATGTAAAGATCAGCATTACAAATTAGGGAGAACAAATTGTAGACTACATGCCAAGAAGTATTTTCCATTCCTAGGAATAGATTCTACCTGGACAATAATGGAACTGAACTGTTCTGTTTTATATTAAAAAAATTATCTGCACAACTACTCAGTACCATTCTTTCTTTATGTTTTCCACGATTCATAATAAGGTACCATAAATAGAAAGACATTATTATTGTGTCCATATTTAATATTATATTATAAATTATTACAAATGTTTTGATAATTTGCATTGAATTCTATCTACCGCTACTGCTCTTGCGTAAAATGTATACAAATGCAGCTTGATCACTTGCTATATGTATTATATTTCAAACAGTTTCTAAAATCCAGTTATTGTCTGAGTGCATTTCTAACTTGATTTAAGAATAGATCTATTAACACTTCAAAACTGTTTCATGTTTTACATTTGTTTTTCAGGACATTTAAATGAACATAATGCACAAATTACTTTTTCACCTTTTAAATTTTAGCTGCAATCCTAACATTGGATTGAATTCATACATATAATAAAATCAATAAGCTGTATGTTAGCAACTTGTCCCATTTATTTTAACAATACTCTAAGTAACACAGTTTACATTTAATCATTGTTTACAGCTAAATCTCATTCAGATAAATGGATTATATTTCTACTGAAAAGATTAGGCGTCAAGATTTAAGATACACTCAAATCAATTTACATTCAAATTACAGGCACTGGATCCCTTTGGCATCAACAGAACTTGAACCAGAGGATAAGTAGATGAAAAGTCTATGAATTGTATGCTTAGAAGCAATAATAATTATGTGAATAAACTTTCTAACATATTCCACAAGGAATATGGTTAAAAACAATACAGCTTTATATATTACTCTAAAATAGTTTAGGCTCAAGACTGTTTCATTAAAGTAAGTATATTTGATAAAACCGGGAATTCAATACCTTGTTTTCTCTAATGTGGATATGTATTCCATGTCAGGATAAAAATGATAATGTGCATGGTTTTGGTCTGCTTTTTTTTCCTTTTTGCTAACATTATACACATATAAAGCATTATCAACTATCCGATCCATTTACCAGAATTAAAGTGTTCACATATTAATTAATATCTGTTCTGCCAATACAAGAAGTAATTTTTCCACTGCAAAGGAAATAAAAGTAATCGTATTTTTAAAGACATAAATAAAATTTTAATTTTAAAGAAGCAAAATAAAAGAACAGGTAAGCTATTTATGTATTATTGAATATGAGAAACATCAGGAGAAAAAGGAAATATAGCTTACAGCCTGACTAATATATTTTTTAAGAAGAAAAATAAGAGAGCAGCCCCAAAATCATGAAAATATTTATACTGAGTTTCATTCTGGTGCATATGGAAGAAGTAGATAGGAAGAAATAGATAGGAGGAAGAAGTAGATAGATTAATAGAACATGTATCTTAGAAGATTGTTAATAAGGGTATTAAAATATCTATATATAAGGCTGTGTCTCATCTTCCTCTCAGAATTTATTGTGAAGCTATGTTTACTTCAAGACCATCTAGTTTCAAGAGAACATTCATTCAGGCCTCTGTTCATCAATTTCTGAAAAATGATTTAATAATCATGATCAAACTGAAATTTTTTTTTCACAACAAATCAGATATTAATAAAATAATAAAAAATATTTATGCAAATACAGCAAAAATAATACACAATTCAAATTGTTTGATAAGGCCATGTAGAGCATACAAAAATTTTCTTCCCATGAGTTAAAAACATCAAGCAATATATTTCATGTAAAAATCGTTATATGTGAATTGGCTCACTAATGTAAGCTTTCTAACAATTTGAGATTTTGTCTAAGATTATTGGAAAAGAAATATCTGAATATATTTTAAAGTAATTCACATTACTTTTCTTTGACTCTTTTCCATCAGGTGAAATTTTATCTTTCTGACTACAGGGAAAGTATTAATAACATTTTTATAGTGATCTATTTATAAAGGGAAAAATAAAAAGCACAATATAGTGGATTGGAGATATTCATGAAGCAGAGGTTTTATGTTGGTCAAATGTTATGGTTGGTTCTCCCCATTCATTAACTAACTTCCTGAGCATAAAAAGCATTAGGCTTTCTCTAAGGAGCTGCTATGGGTGAAGGGTAACCATTTTAAAAAATGCACATCGTTATCCTGACTGCTATTCTTCAAAAGTAATAATGAGCTCAACAAGTGTATATTCAAGTATTTAGACTTCCTTCCCCTCCCACTCCCCTCCCCCAGTCCTAAGGACATATAGCTGGAACTTTTACTGAATTCAGTTAAAATTGTTTCCAGGAACTTTTCCCATAGCTTTACAGATATAATATATGCATTATTCATTCCTATAATAGAATAGAGCTCACAACAACAGTTTTGCAGTAAGAATGTTCCCTCAATATTGGAAAACCTACACACAGTGGTGTGTGTTTGTATTCAAATCTAAATGCTCATTTATTAAATTTTATTTTAATAGAAATCTTAGTTCTATGTACTGTTTCTATTTAACAGTATCTATTCCTCTTCATCCTTGTCTCAGATAATTGGTGCTTTTTGAGCATTCAACTTTACTCTCCCTATAAGTCTAACTATATTGGTGCCAAAAGATTAAAAGTGAAAAACTCTCTAAAAGTCTTAATTGCTCAGTCTTTAACAGTAGATATATTACAGCCTAACAACCATGTAAAAGAAAAATCTGTGTTGTTGCTATGCCAGGTGCTTACAGCTCAGTAAATCTGAAAGAATTTGACATACAACCTTCTATCTTACAGCTGAACTATGGTGACAATCATACACTGATTTCACACATGACACTAAAAACCAATTCGGAGAGTCTTCTCCCATGTTATAATTGCTGTTAAAATCTTGCTAACACCAAATAGCAACTGCAAGCCAATAAGTTTTAAATTATTACATTTTAAAATTTAACTTATATTGTAGTCAGTGTAAATGTTATATCCATTGCATTAAGCTAATATAGTCCTAATCCAAAATTTAACATCCAGCATATTTATTTCATTTTAAGTACATTTAATGAGGTAGGGTGGGAGATTTAACATCATCATAAATAAAAGTTATCCAAGGATGAAGCAACATTTTTAGTTACTTAGATGAATGTCTATCTCACTCAATATTTCAAAATGACACATAAGAGACACTTTGAAGTATCTAACAGGATATTAACAAAAGATACATGTTTAATAGTAGGAAATATATGTAGTTCAGGGTTAGCTATATCTTACTTATACAAGAAGATACTAATGAAACAATCTCACATTGTTCAAAGTACTTCGTATAAATTAGCTTTATACAGTGTCTCTCAAATATTCAGTTAGATTATTTATCTGTGGAAGGAAATGATATTAAAACCGAGGAGGTGCCATTTAGTATCCCTTTTGAAATTCCTGCTATTTTAATGTAGAGCAACAATACAATCAAGAACATAGATTTTTTTATGACTGAATGAAGGTATGATACTTTGCATTATATAAAGCAATATGTGGGCCATCCCAGAAAATGAGTTTGTTGTGGATCTGCTCTCTGGATCAGCACACCCCACGCTGGAACTCTTCAGATATTTGAACTGAAGATTTTAACAATTTAATCAGCATATAATGGGTAGTATCAGGGAAGTTTAACTGGATTTAAGAATGTGTGTATGATACAAAGGGAAGGGAATGGAAGGGAGAGATGAGGAGAGACA
>JAEANM010023229.1:0-11413 GCA_017656035.1 Myanophis thanlyinensis
AGTAAGGAGAGGTTGAATATCTCCGTGAACACAGGTGCTAGCTGTTCAGCACAGGATTTTAGGATACGACCTGGGATCCCATCTGGTCCTGCTGCTTTCCTGATGTTTACTCTCTTGAATTCTTTCATAACTTCGTGTTCAGAGATGCTGGGCACGTTCTCGTTATTGGTGTTCTTTTCCTGATTATAGTTTATGGTGGTATCACTAGTTTGTCATTATTTATGTATTACCCAACTAAAATGTAACTACTGAATTTGTCATTATTATTCAAAATCAATTGTATCCAGACAATGCATTGTCAATGTGAATATTGAATTTTATGTATATCAAAGAAATATGTACAGTGGTACCTCAAGATAAGAAATTAATCCGTTCCAGGGTGACCTTTGTATCCTGAATTTTTCTTATGTTGAAGCAGCCCATTCAGCCAAAATGTGGTTTTGGCTCCCCCCTCAGGCTGACAAGGATTGTGTTTTTCGTATCTTGGAATTTTTTCGTATCCTGAAGCAAAATAGTTTTCGAGAGACCCTTCGTATCTTGGATTTTTCGTAACATGAATCATTCGTATCTAGAGGTACCACTGTATAAACAAATCTATTTAAAAAAGAAGGGGAAAAAATGGAAGCAGTGACAGATTTTATTTTCTTACACTCCAAGATCACTGCAGACAGTGACTGCAGCCAATGAAATTAAAAGATGCTTGCTCCTTGGGAGGAAAGCTATGGCAAACCTAGACAGCATATTAAAAGTAGATTACCTTGCCAATAAACATCTGTGTAGGCAAAGCCATGGTTTTCAAAGTAGTAATGTATGGCTGTGAATGCTGGAGAATAAAAAAGGCTGAGTGGCAAATAATTTATGCTATTGAAATGTCTTGCTGGAGAAGATTCTTGAGAGTCCTTTGAACTGCAAGGAGATCAAATCAATCAATTCTAAAGGAAATCAACCCTGATTATTCTTGGAAGGCCAGATACTGAAGCTAAAGCTGAAATACTTTGGCCACCAAATGAGAACCATGGACTCATTGGAAAAGACCCTGATGTTGGGAAAGATTGAAGGCAAAAGGAGACAGGAGCAGCAGAAGATGAGGTAGTTAGTATATGGATGGAATAGGCATGAGTTTAGACATACTCCAGGAGAGAGCAGAAGCCAGGGGTCCCCCTGGTGTGCTGTGATCCATGGGGTCACAAAGAGTCAGACAAGACCTAGTGACTGATCAACAACAAAGCTCAAAGTCCAAAAGATAGTCTCTGTAAGATAAACTCATAAAACATTTTAATTTGCTCTTCCATTTCAAGCCCCAACTGTACATACCCAATCACATGCAATTGCATCTGATCCCCAAACCATTTGTTTCACTTATCTCTTCTCTAATTATTCAATATCAACCTGCAGTTTAGACTACCATATTTTTTAGAGTATAAGATACACTTTCTCCCCCCCCCCCGGGGGTGAAATTGCAGTGCGTCTTAAACATAGAATGCAGCTGTTTTTTGATTCCTGAGCCCACTCCCCGTGCATCTTGTTTTTCCCTTCCCTGACCCTTAGAAGCATTTTGCAGACCTCCAGAACCCTCTGCATAGCCAGTTTTTGCCAAAAACCCATTTTTGGCAAAAACAGACTGCACAGAGGATTCTGGAGGCCTGCAAAATGCTTCTGGGGGCAGGTGAGTGGGAAAACAAGACTTGTGGGG
Organism: Myanophis thanlyinensis; assembly: GCA_017656035.1. Lineage (NCBI taxonomy): Eukaryota > Metazoa > Chordata > Lepidosauria > Squamata > Homalopsidae > Myanophis > Myanophis thanlyinensis. The sequence continues at coordinate 1,694 of JAEANM010023229.1, forward strand.
GAGTTTGGGAAGCTGAAAATGGGCTCATTTTTGGCAAAAGCAGGCTGCACGGAGGGTTCCATAGGCCTAAAAATGCTTCTGGGGGCCAGGGAGGGGAAAAACAAGATGCACGGAGGCCAAAAACTTTTTTTTCTTGTTTTCCTCTTCTAAATCTAGGTTCATCTTATACTCCAGCGCATCTTATGCTCCAAAAAAGTATGGTATATTTTCTGCCCTAACTCAGAAATGGGGTGTGGTTCCTTGTATGTACTCTTAGCTGGCTGGATAAGGTTTAATAAATCGAAACTGCAAAGATAGTCATTGTAAAAAGCTAAAATTCCACATAAATAATAAATCTTCCTGTTTTGAATGGGATTAGGCAGTTTCAGAGTGCTTCAGGACCTGACTCTCTCCCTAGTGCAATGGTCAGGACAATGTACAGGAGTACCTTCTATCAGTGCTAGTGACATATATCTCTTTCTGGGCTATAATCTTAAAACTATGGTGCATATGCTGTAATTTCCACACATGACTTTAGTGCTCTATGTGGAGCATAGACTTGGAAACTTTATTAGATACAAAATCAGCAGCAATGCAAAAGTTCTAATATTTCTTTGTGCTTAGGGCAGAGGTCCCCAGTCCCCAGTCTGTGGACCAGCACTGGTCTGCCACATGCCAAAAATCAGGCTGTGTAATCCCCATCCATAGGAAGCAGGAAGTACACAAAACCACACCCTCTGGTCCATGGAAAAAATCTCTCTCCACAGAACCCGTCTCTGGTACCCCAAAGGTTGGAGGCTGCTGGCTCAGGGCAACACTTAAATCAGTAATTTGTTTTTGGGTGTAATACCCAGTGCTGATCATTACTTTTAAAATCTTAGTTTTCCTCTTCTCCCACTTGTGGGCTCTGTATGGAGCCTAACACCGCTTTATAGGAGCGGCGGAGCAAAGAGGGGTGCCCGGAGTGGTCAGTGGGAGATTGCAACTCCCCCAGAGGATTCCTGGGATGAAAAGTCTCCTCAGCCATGGTGGGACAAAGAGGCAGTCAGAAATGGCCGCCACGAAGACCAGGACAACAACGGAGCCACATTCCATTTAAGACTGGAGCAGGAGAGAAGCTGCATGCAGCTGTGGAACTGGGTGAGAAGATCCTCTTTTTTTTTTTGCTGAACTCAAATCCCGAGAGACTATTTTAAAAGAAAGCTGCCTGGATTTGCTTTAACTAGTGATTAAGCGGCAAAAAAAGAAACCAGGAAAAAAGGCTGAACGCGAAAGCTGAAATAGAAAGGAGATTTAAAGGGAAAGGGCATCAAAAGACTTTCAACAAAGAAATCAGGAAATTGAACTTACATGGTTAAAAGTACTGTACCTGAGAATAGGCATTTTTAAAGATGATGATCAACTTAAAAGATTTTATAAACCTGGAAATGTTGAAATAGACAAGGACTGATTTTCCCAAGAGAGATCCCTGCTGGAAAATTGACCCTGCAGTGCCACCTGCCAATGGGAGGCGAACACTACACCACAACAAGAGCATATAAAGATTTAAACTCTACAGGACTATTAAGGATGATAAACCTACTTATTAAAAGGGGATAAGGAGCTGGAGAAAGGGAGAAAAAGAAGAAATCAACCATTTTGTTTTCTGAATACTTAAGAATTATAATTCAAAATTGTGAGAACTGTGCCTCTGCATAGGAGAGTGAACATAATATTGGAACTACAAATATGGAGTTGGATTACAAATGAATAGAGGGAAAAAAAGAATTTATAATGTTTTAACAAAAAGAAATGGACAGCTGGGAGGAACTGATATTGTCTATGTGGAATATATGGGAAATGATGAAAACAGAACACAAGGACTTAATCATCAGGCTGGAGACAATGGATAAAAAAATGGAGACTATAATTCAAGGAGAGCAGAAGATGACAAAATATTCAAGTTGAGGAGGAATGAATAAAAATGTTGTAAAGAGAAGGAGCGTTGGACTTACCTGATACGCTCCTTCTCCTAGGGTTGATATAGAATCCAGGATTGGGTTTCCTCTCGCTCACGCTGATTGGCTGAGTCTGTAAAACAAGCTGTGACCTCACCCTGTGCGACCTTACTGGCCCCACCTTTCATGAAGACAGCGTTACAGATCAAATCCTTCTCCTGTATATATATTGTTACCTATATTTACACACTAATTTGACTAGTAGCTTAATACTATGCATCTCTGATGTGATTAAACTATTCTTATCTGTTATTATTAAAGGGTGGGACTGGATTCTATATCAACCCTACGAGAAGGAGCGTATCAGGTAAGTCCAATGCTTCTTCTCCCTAGTGGTTGATATAGAATCCAGGATTGGGACATACCAAAGCTCGATGTCCCTAAGGGTGGGTACTGTCTAGTGTCTGGCTCCCCTGAGGGTGTACCCTCTGAAGAACCCTCCTGCCAAACGACGCCTCTGCCGAGGCAAATGCATCAATCTTGTAATGTCTGATGAAAGGGGAAGACCACGTGGCCGCTCGGCAAATTTTCTCAATGGGAGCTCATGTTGCCCACGCTGCCGTGGTGGCTGCGCTCCTTGTAGAATGCATTGTTAGTCGGTGAGAGATCGACAGTCCAGAAAGACGGTATGCCGAGGCAATGCACGAGCGTAGCCACCTGCCTATAGTCGCAGGGGAAAATTTGTTGCCCACATTTTGTGATTGACATGAGATAAAAAGGGCTTCGGTTCGCCGAAAGGTTGAGGTTCTCTTGATGTAAATCCGGAGGGCCCTCCTTACATCTAATATATGCCAACCTCTTTCCAAGGGATGAGACAGATTCGGGCAAAAATACGGTAAGACTAATTCCTGTGGTTTGTGAAACCAGGAGTTGATCTTCGGTATAAATGTAGGGTCCGGCCTAAGTATGACTGTATTTGGGTGAAAAATGCATAGGTCTGGGCAGATAGATAGGGCCACCAATTCTGAGATTCTTCTAGCCGAGGTAATTGCCAATAGGAACACCACCTTCATTGTCAGGGACCTCAAGGCCACCAATCATAGAGGTTCATAGGGCGGCTTGGTAAGGGATTGCAGGACTCTGGACAAATCCCATTTCGAGAACCAATGCACCACCGGAGGCCTCAAATTCACGGCTCCTCTCAGGAAATGACGTATTAAGGAGTGCTGGGACAAGGAATTTGAAGTTCCGACCGATAAAACTGAGGACAATGTCTACTTGTCTGAACCTACTTGTCTCTTGAGGGTATTGGGCCCCAGCCCCTTGTACAGACCGTTCTGTAAAAAATCGAGGATCTGTGGCACCGCTGCTGAATGCGGGTCACCGCCCTCCTTGGCGTGCCATTCGCAGAAGGCTTTCCATGTTGCCTGGTACATTCGGTTTGTGGATGCTCTTCTGGCCACCTGAATGGTGGTGATTACCTTAGAGGACAGTAACTTTCTGCTCAGCGATTCCCGCTCAACCGCCAAGCGGTCAGTTGCAACCATTGGGGGTCCGGATGGAAAATCTCCCCTTGTGTTAGCGAATTCACTGTGGGTGGAATGTGCTATTGCGGGGGCCATCGACAAGTCCAGTAGGTCAGTGAACCACGGTCTGCGGGGCCAATGGGGGGCCAAGAGTATCAGTTCCGCTCGATCCTCCAGCATCTTCCTGATTACCCTCGGAATGAGAGGGAGAGGAGGGAATGTGTACAAGAGATCGTGAGGCCACCTGCAGCGGAGGGCATCTATCCCTGCCGAACCCCGAGTCTGGAACCTAGACAAGAACAGAGGCAGCTGGACATTGGTGGGTGTTGCGAAGAGGTCCGCGGCTGGCTGCCCGTAGCACTCCACAATCTGCTGGAAGCATCTCGGGTGAAGTCTCCATTCGGTGTGGTTCACTACCACTCTGCTTAGCCAGTCCGCCCTCGTGTTGTCGTCGCCATCGATGTGCTCTGCTTGGATGGATAGCAGGTGTCTCTCCGCCCAACTTCCCAGCAACTGGGCCTCCTTCATGAGTGCTGACGATCTGGTGCCCCCTTGACGATTGATGTGTGCCTTGGTTGTCATGTTGTCGGTCCAGATGAGTACAGGCCGCTGTGCCATCGAGGCACGGAATCTGCGTAACGCCAGGCACAACACCCTGAGTTCTAGCCAGTTGATGCTGGCCTCCCTTTCGGTCCCGGACCAGAGTCCCTGCATCACCTGGTGGTCCATATGGGGTCCCCAACCTGAGAGCTGTCATCCATGGTCACTGCAACTCTGTCCGGTTCCTGGAACAGACAATCCCACTTGATCCCTGGGGACCTCCACCAGCGAAGGGATCTCCGAACTTCCAGTGGAAGTTATACCTTCCGATGAGAATGGCTGGTGCGGTTCCGCTGGAATGGTAGCAGGGCCCATTGCAATGGTCTGGTATGAAGTCTTGCCCACAGTACGATGTTTATGCAGGAGACCAACTTCCCGAAAAGACATGATAGGGTTGCCAGGGGCACCCCCCACTTTCCTTGAACATATTGTCTCAGGGCTCGTAGACTTGCCTGTCTCTCCAGTGACAGGTATACCATACAGCACTGTGTGTCGATTACCGCTCCCAGTTGTAGGAGACATGTGGTTGGAACCAGATGGCTCTTTTTGAAGTTGACCGAGAACCCATGGTTCTGCAGAGTATCCCGTGTCCCGTTCCCGACAAGCCTTCCTCGCCGAGGGCAACTGAATCAGGGCATCATCCAAATAGCACTAAATCCTGATTGGAAGTGTTTGCAAGTGGGCTGTGATCGCTGCCATAATCTTTGTAAAGACCCTTGGGGCTGATGATAGGCCAAAGGGGAGTGCCTGGTATTGGTAATGTCGGCCTCGATAGCAAAACCTCAGATATTTATGATGTGCCTGACTGATGGGGACATGAAGGTAGGCCTCTGTGAGGTTGATTGATGTGAGTAGGTCCCCCTGCCTGATTGACTCCAGGATGCTTCGCAGAGTATACATCTTCAAACGTTGGTACACCAGATACTTGTTGAGACGTTTGAGGTCCAGGATGGCTCGCCAACCCCCCGATGTCTTGGGGATTATGAACAGGACTGATTAGAATCCTTGTCTTTGTTGAACCGGCACCAGTTCTATGGCTCGGATGGAGAGTAAGTGATGTATGGCCCTGGACATGAGGTCTCTTCTTGTGCCACTGGACCGCACAAGAAACATGCAGGAGGTATGGACATAAACTCTAGTGGCAAGCCATTGCGGATGATGCGAATCCAGCCGTCTGCCAAGGTCTCCTCCCATTGATCGGCGAATTCGGCCAGCCGGCCCCCAATGGGAGGGGAGGATGGTTCATCATTTACCTCTTCTGAAGGACCGATTGGGTCCTCAACAGAAGGGCTTCTTGGTTGCCCTATAAGACTGTTTGCCCCTGAAGTTCCAAAAGGACTGCCGGTCTTGATACTGTGGGTAGGTCCTCTGATAGGATGTGGATGTAGGGTCCAATCCTCAGAAGGATGATTGCCGAGAATATGGTTTAGGCCGGCGGTCGGCTACCCGCTTGCCCGAGGAAAGACTTTTCTTCCCATCCTTCGTGGTTATCAGAATGGGATCCAGCGCCTCCCCAAACAACTTATCTCCCTTGAAGGGGGACACCGAGAGTCTGACCTTGTGTTTCACCTTGGCCTGCCAGGAGCATAGCCATAGAAGCCTACACGCCACTACTGTTGATGTGATGGAGCGTGCAGAGAATTTCACAGCGTTCAGAGTAGTGTCTGCCATGAATTCTGCCACAATTATCTTATTGATATCTTGGCGGGCCCTACCGTCCATTGCGGGTAGACGGGCCTGAAGCTGCCTCATCCAGAGGATTGAGGCTCGCGCAAAGAATGATGCCGCTGAAGATGCTCGGATTGCCCACGCCACCGTCTGCTGCGTCTTGCAGAGAGCCTGCTCCTGCTTCTTATCCTCTCTTCATAAGGCATCCTCCACATTAGTCAAGACCGCATTGGGGAAGGAAAGAGCCATCACCGGCTCATCAATTGATGGGAGGTCCAGCAATTTATCAAACTCTTCTACCAAATTGTAAAACCTCTTTTTATTAGCATGGGGCGCTGGCGTACCACATCTCTAAAGAGTTGGGGTGTAGGAATTTCCTCTGCTTTAGTCACCTGCTCCGTGAAGAGCAACTGCTTCTCATCTTGGGCTAGTACCGTAGGTGCCGCGTCCATAGTGGGCGTCTTTCCAAGTTGTGTAGTCGCCTTTGCTCTGTTGAGTAGGGTGCAGAATAAGGACGGATGAAAAAGACCTATAGATATGGAGGGTTCCGGCTGGTCCTCCTCGTCAGTAGATAGGAGGGCATCCTCCTCATCTGAATATGGAGCCAAACTGTGATCCGAATCTGAAACAGAATAGTCTTTGTGCCCCTCCTGAGCTCGAACTAAAGAGGTCGATTCTGCAGGATCTCTGCGATGTATCTGCTCCCCTGTGCTCTGGTGTCACGTGTCCTTCAGATGATGGTTCAGGGCTTCATTAATGAATAGCTGGATTTGTACCATCAGAGGTTCCTGCAGCAGCTCTGCCCCATGTTGTGGAGCAGAGGTCACTGCTGCCGGTACCTCGCTGTGCTCAACGAGCGTTTCAGGGGAGAGCTCCCTATCCTGCAAAGCCCCTTGGTCTGTCATTGTGCTCTGAGGTGGGGGAGCAAGCACCTCTGGTAATTGTGGTGGTTCCACTCTAGGGGGCCCCCTTGCTGCCTTGGCCATCTGTTTTTCGATGGCTCTCTGACGACGGGCCGCGACCCGTTCCTCCACTCTCGAAGTTCGGGTGAGACGAGGGGCCTTGGCTCTTATTGAGGAGTCCGTTCACTTGATGATAGTGTTTTCTTTTAGCCGTGGCCTTTCTACCCCACGGCTGGGTACCGGAGTCGCCACTGGACACCCCGGTAGAATCCATTCTCTCCCCCAATAGTCCTTGTATAAGCATCGCTCTCCTTGTCTTAGAGAGTTGGGGTGGACTAGGGAGCCCCGCTGGGAACCCTCTAATTGGAGGTATGGCCAGCTGAAAGCTTAAACAAACATTGTCTTGGGGTTATGGCCAGGAGGAAGCCATTGAAGAGCCGTCCTTTGATTAAATAAATTCCTGGTTCTCCAACGATACAACTGGCTTTGTCCGGGTCTGGAAGAGTCAAAATTGCCTTCTAGCCAGCGCTGGTCCCTTTCCACCAAGCCACATGTTGCCCAGGTAAGTCACAGCTTGAATTCCTCCGGCCGGTGCACAGCACGTTTTCTGCGACGTGGGGATACCTGCCGGCCTGCGAAGCTTGCCACGCTACTGCATCGCCGAAGCTGGTGCGAAAATCAAATACATCTGCTGTGATTCCCAAGCTACCGGAGCATCCACTTAAATGGGGAGAGCCAGCACAAGATTCAACTCGCTTTTGCGAGGTTTCCTAGCTCCCCAGTCAGGTTTAAAGGAAAATCTCCCCGCCACCGAGACGCTGCAGGCTGTAAAACGTTTTAAATGCGTCTGCCGGTGGTTCCGTGGCTCCTCGGCCACAGCTCGTTTTACAGACTCAGCCAATCAGCATGAGCGGGAGGAAACCCAATCCTGGATTCTATATCAACCACTAGGGAGAAAAGGGGGATTCAAAAAATGATATAAAAAATGCAAGAGGCATAATGGTAAAAAAAGAGAGAAGAAATTAGACAAAAAAATAATTGGAGAAGAGTTGAGGAAACTGGGACTCTGGTAATTCCACGCGGTAAAGAGGTAAAAGAAAAAAATAGACATGTTGAACTTGAAATATCGGAGGAGGAGGCCGGTAAGAAGAAAATTTAAAATGAATAAATTAGATGGTAACAAAATCAAAAACACAATGAGAAAGTATATAACACTAGGCAAGTCAAGGGGAAGATAATATGGTTAAGGGGGAGGAGAGATGATGGTTAGAATTTTTAAATTAATTTAAAAAAAGTAGAAAGGAGTCAGTGGCGTTAGATAAAAGGTTAGGAGAAAAGGAGAAAAAAGGGGAGTAATATTCTTAAACACATAATCTTTATTGTGCTTTGAATTTTAATATTTACTCAATATGAAACTAGAGAAACTTTTTAGAGGAGAAAGTATAATATATGTAATTGCTAAAAATGTTTAGAGTTAAGAAAGGTTTTATAATGACTTTTAAAGGTGTATTGACAGACTTATTAAATCTAGAAGAGGAATGGTATAAAAGCAACATTGAACTAACTTGAAAAATGTGTAATATGATTTGTATTTTAACTATTAGAATATTTTTAAAGTTAAGAGAACAATAGAGAATTGGATAATAGAGACTGATACAATTTTGAATTGATGAATTTTGGGCAGAAAAAGGGAGGAATATATTCAGGAAAAGCAATGTAATCAGATTTAAGAATATAATGGGAAATGTAGAGGAGAACCTTGAGAATGTCTGTACCAAAAATGATTAATACTATGAGATATAATCAATGAATTAATGATACCCAGATAACACGCTGAACACACAAAGATATGTTGTCTTGAAAGAAAAGGTATGAAATTATGGAATTTTTATTATGTCAACTATTTTTATGTGGAGAGACATTTGTCTATTTGATTATATATTATTTCCTCAATATGTGATATTATGTAAAAATATAAGAAAATAAAATAAAAAATTTACAAAAAAAACCTTAATTCCGGGTTCTTTTCTTTTTCCATATGAACCTCCATATTTACTAGAAGCTCAGTTTGCTCAGTTATTGCAAACTCATCTGGCAATAAGTCAGGACTCAGCTCTTTCTATTGCCCACCCAATCCTTTTGGAATGCAATCTCTTCATTTTTATCAGTTTTGTAAATGGCCATTAAAACATTTTTGTTTTGACGCTCAACTGTTAATTTTAATATTAGTTCTACTTGTTTCAAATGCTATTTGATTATTTTTATCATTGTTTTACATTTGTTTTTATTTTAAGTTATTAAGATATCTTGGTAGTAAAGCTACTTAAATAAAACAAATAAATAAGTAAATAAATAAACTACTCTAAATAAAGAAAATTCAATTTGTATACATACTGTACTCATCCAAACTTTTTATGTCTCACTACAAAACTACAAAGATTCCAAGTTTTCTTCTGCAGAGATTTGAGAGATGTTGAGCATTCCCCCCTTGCATAATAAATACTTGGAGATAATTAAAACCACCAGCCTCTTTTAATTGAAAAGATGTTTGCTTATAACAAGATTAACCTTCATAATTCATAATTATCCTCCCCATTGAAGAAAATCTACTGCATGTTTTCAATTTTATTGTCCAGTTTGTTTATGTCCCCCTTTAACTCTGTATGATTTGTTGTTAATGCTTCCTGCACTTTTAACATAGTTCCTGTGTCAGCCTCTAATTTCTTCTTCGGCAACGCTTATCTTTATTGGCTGCCATAGTAACGAGGGGAGGGGGAGCTGAGCAATATGGGGGGGAAGAGTGCAGGTGTGAGAAGCCCTTGCATTTTTTAAGCAGGATGTTTACGTGTGTCAAGGCCAAGCATCTCGGAGAAGTAACGGTCACAATCACCTGCAGATGCCTGCCTCGTGACCTGTGGAGAACTTTGGATTGGATGGACTTTATCAAATTATGGGGGGAGGGATTTGGGTATTCTTTGGTATGTGTAATTCGCGGGCTTTTAGGGAGATCTTGCTTCGCTATCTTTGCATTAGTCATGCTCCAGTAAAAGTCTACCTGTTTTCAAAAACAATGGATTCAGGGTCTTCATTTCTTGGGGTTTGATCGAG
>JAEANM010023230.1:0-11413 GCA_017656035.1 Myanophis thanlyinensis
AAGTCAAGCTTTTCCCTATTGCATTGGTGAAGACAAACAACAAACTTTTATGGTTCAGTAAGTGTAGCTCAGATATGAGCAAACTACGGCCCCGCGGGCCACATCCAATTTATATTAGTTCACACCATTCTCCTATTCTGGCCCAGCCGCTCTGTCAAATTTTAGAAACCATTGTGGCCCGCGAGTCAAAAAGTTTGCCCACCCCTGCGTTAGACTATGGTATACAATAGGAAAGATAGCACCCAAGGAGACACCAACGGGCAGTTCAGCTGCAGATCCCTTTTTTCTCTCCTCTGCATTCAAATGCAGGAAAGTGCCCAGTAATACAGGATTCTGATATGTCTCCTTGAATATCAGGGGTAGAGGCAGAAGTGAACTGATGACAATACTACACATAAGCAGAAATGAATGCTCTCCAGATAACTTCAAGAAGAATGGATCTTTCCCCAAAGATTATGAATAGCATTCATTATTTTCAGGTGATGTCAGAATGAAAAATGTAGCCCTGGCATCTAAATTGAAGTTAATTAAACGTGGGATTTAGTGAATATTGTTGTAATGTTTGTATACTTCTATATGTTGAGCGTTTGCCTTGTTCCTCTTTTAACTAACATTAACCTCATAGTTGTATTGAGATTACATTAGCATTTGCACAGATGAATTGAGTAAGGATGATGGGATGATGAAAGAGGATAACAGGGTTAAAGCTTAAGATATCTTGAAAAAAAATTACATAATTTCTTACAAGGAATCTTTAGTTAATTGGTCAGATTGTCTAGTTGTTTAATTTGAGCGTGGAATGTCCCTGATGTTTCAGCCTCTTTCATGTTGAATTTTCTGATTTAATTGAAGGTTACGAAATTCCAAAAATATCCTGAAAGGGAATGGAATACAGACTTTTGGACAATTTTATGTATTAGATTGTTTTCTGAAAATTGAAAATAACAGGGAAGAGACGTTCATGAATTTTAAGTGAAATGCCACAGTGTTTGGTGAGGGAGAGTTAAACATAGTTTTGTGGTATTTTAACACCACATGTTTGCCTTGATTATAGTTCCAAGCAATCCTGTGATCTGGTTTCATAATAGGTCCATGACTAAACTGATCTGAGAATTAAAGCTGAGATGAGAGATTTATATCCCATTTTTATGCTTCTCTAAAACCAGAAATAAAATTTAATTTGAGCTGTAGAATGTTAAAATGCAAATAGCATAAATTGTTTGGAGAGGAGTTAATAATTAAAAGCATTGTGGAGGTGCATCAAAAAAATTCAACCCATTCTTTGTAATTTCTTGGTTTGAAGACAATATTACCTCCAAAGCTAGAATTTTATTCAGAAATGCTGCGATGGAAAATACATTCCCAATTGTTTCCATTCGTCATATTTGTGCTTTAAAAAAACCTGTCTATTAAATGTAAGAATACATTCAGTATGGCCATGAGATAGATCAGAGTTGACAAGGATGAAGTAGAAGAACCTTTAGATATATTTAGACAGTAAATAAACTTGCATAAGATTGCTGTGAAAAATAATGGGAGCCACTTTCAGTTTTAAATCCCACAGAAGGCACTAAAACTGGATTGATTAAAGAAAAGCTTTATGGGAACGTAATTGTTTATATTAAAAAAATCCTTTGCACTATAATTCTGAAAAATAAAATTCTTAAAATAAAAACATGTTACCACTTAGCCGTGGTTCATATTGGAATATGTTTATGAATCAATTATTAATCCCTGAATAACAGAAGAAGCAGAAGTTTTTTTCCAAATCACTGAGGGTATCCATGGCAACATAATTTGTCCAGTCGGTCTTAATAAACTGTAATATCGTTATACAGATCCACTTACATGTCATTAGTTTGCCTAAAAAGAAAAATGAAGTTCTATCCTTTTCCCACAGACTTCAGGAAAGCTTTTCCACATCCTTTTCCTCCCTCAATCTCTTTTTAAATACAGGTTTACGCTGATATAGACAGCTTGTGATATACAGGGCAATCAACATAAAATCTATGTATATAGGACAGACATTAAAGGTTTAGGATTATCCATTTTCTCTAAAATGGAATTATTATGCTCAAGGGTAAAGTTCTGATGCAACGTTTCTTTGTGAATGCTCAGCTGGGGTGTGTGTGGGGTGGTGGGGGTGGGGTAAAGCCCTATAACCTGACCAAACCTGCTTTAGAAGCCACCTGGTTTCCATTTTGCTAGCTCAACACTTTGTTAGATCTTGTATGTTTAATCATTTATGACATTTCAAAGCACTTAGAATGCATTGTGGATTTGAGATTTGTCCTTAAGTGGATCTTCTTTCCATTAGAAGCATTATTGGAAATATATTTTGCATACAACTGGAACTTTGTGTGTTGAAGACTCTGTGGGCGGTACAGCCTATAAGAGATAAAGCAACATCTTTAAAACGTTTATTGAGTATACCCTAGCTGACTTCATTCTGCTAATCTTAACTTTGAAGAGGCAATTTTCTGGGGAAAGGTACTCTAAATGCACATCCAATCTGTTGTCATTCAAAACTGTAGGACCTCAAAGTGCGGAATTCACAGTCTGATGCTTCTGGAGAGAGTAAGATCTTACTTGATACTAAAGCTGTTATAGCTTCTTTGCGGTTACACATTTTTGTGATTGTGTACAAGAGAAGTAAGTGACTGGTCTCCTCTAAATATTTTGGCTCATTATCCCCAACAAACATGACCATTGCTACAGGCTTGTGAGAATTCTGATATAAACACTTCAAAATTGACTGCAAACATTCAGACAGATTGGTGATCTATTCAACGTTCAACAGAATTCTGATATATTTCCTAAACTCTTCAGTGGAATTATAATTTCCAGGTTCTTTGAGAAAAGAGAGAGTTGCTTCTTTAATGGGGAAAGTAATTTATGTCACAGCTGCAGATTCATATGAGAGCTTTCCTTCTTTTCCCAGGACTATTAAATTTGCTTAGGAGGCTTTGTGTAGGCCTTTGAACAAAACCTTTGAAAGTCCAGAAGGGGAAAAAAACCAGTATCACCAGCCTGAATTACTCTGCCACATGAGTGTCAACACTTTTAAAGAACCATTAAAAGATGAATGAGATGCTTACTCTTCACAGACATTAATTGAGTGTTCTCCCTTAAGACTAGTACTTCTCTATGCTTTATACTCTATTTTTAACCATGCCTTTTTCAATTTTATATGGTATATATAGTAAACTAACAATCTTGTACTTTTCTGAATTCCACTATCCCCTTTTAAACATTAACATTTAGCTATTTTCCACCCCTTTGGTAGAGAAGCTAGTTTTTCAGGGCATATTATTTTATTTGTTGATCACAAAATCAGGAATATCCGGACTCATCATCATATTTACTTCAGTTTCACACAGATCGTCTCTGTGTGAAATTACTCAGAGAACTATATTGGCTCCTTTAATATAAATCTCAACAATTTCACAAAAGGGATATGTAACACAAATTAAACATAGCTGTGTTTTAGTAAGAAAGTTTGAGCAGTTATTAAAACAAAAAAATCATGTCTTGGCAATTTATATATGGCCTTGATGTAAAAGTAGGGTTTTGGCTGTATTAATCATCCGAACTACATATAGCAAGAAAAAAATGATATGAAATGTTTATTGGGAAACAAGAGAACCTAGAAGGAAGCTTAGCTAATATAAATCAGGAAAGTATTGAAGGATATGATGTGTTGTCAGATTAAAGAAAAAACACAGCAGACACAACTTTCTATTTTTCAGTATCTTCTGTATGCTTAGGTCATATTATTAACCAATATTGTAATTATAGTTTTCTGAAGGAACTACTTTTGATATTCTATTCTTTTCTAGGATGTCAAAGAAAATATAGGATATTATTTACTAAACAATAGTCCAAATAGGTTCAATGTCAGATAAATGTAAGATTAACTAGGAAAGGGGTTACTCCAGAAAGAGCAGATAGCCTTCTTTTCTGTATCTATTGGCTATTCTTTAAGATGCTGTGTCTTTTCTAGCTTTCTGCTTATAACTATGCAGTTCAGGAGAACATGAGTTCAAATTCTAGCAGCCTATAAACAAATATATTTTTGAATCTATTGGCTATTGGAAAAGACACAGCAACAGCTACAGAGGGGTGCCCATACCAGATCTGAGTCATCCTTGTTATTTCAGATCCAAATGATGTATTCTTCATTATAATAATTACAAGCAAATGTTTGGATTAAGCTGTATCAATGAATATTGTTTATGGGTATTAAATCACACGTTGAAATATTTTGAAATAAAACACTATTATTTGGCAATGCTATTCCTTTAAAAACAGATATAAAATGAATTTCTCAATTATTTTTATTTAAACTAAATAAAAAACATACAGGTCACTTTGTTAACAATGTATAAAGCAGTATTGTTAAAGGAGGACTAAAAGTCTGAAAAATGTTTTAATATTATTATTATTGTTTTTATCTACCAACTTTGAGGCCAATCCCTAATTCTGATGATACAGAACAATGTATACATTCTTGATTATGTATTGATCAGTCTAAAGTCATATTAATAGTTCTGTGAATTTGGGGCCAAATTGTAGCAATGTTTGTTTAAACTCAGATTGTGCAGGATGATGACATTTTCAATGAAATTCAGTTATAACAAATAGTGTTTTTACATTTTATATTTCATTTTTTTACTTGTTATGTTTTAGTTTTATCTACCAATGACTCATATTTAAAAAAAAACAATCTGATGGATGAATGAATTAATAAATAAACTGAAAAGAATTTATTTCTGACAATAACGATTTGTATAAAAGTTCTTTAAAATAAAAGGATAATTAACTGAGTTTCTCTATGTACTTCTTGACTTCGCTTGCAATCCTAGTCTTCTTGATGCAAATCAACTGCATTCTAGCTGGTTTCTTGCTCCTGAACTATTCACATTGTCTTAGGGAGCTAAGAATGCTGTAACTAAGAGAAGATAACAGAATATTTGTAGTTCTTGTGTTGGTCTTTTCAGCAAGAATAGCAAGGATCTTGTAACATTTTAAAGCTAAAGTTGTTATAGTGTAAATCATCCTAATCGTATATCTGAAGTGTCTGTCTTCTTGGGTTACATACACATAGTTGGAAAGAAGAATGATGAATTATAAATCAAGAAACATCATACTACAGGCAATGGTAATTATACTGTTTCTGACAGTATTTACTGTTGATGTCAACACAATCAGCCTGTAGCTGATTGATACCAGTCCTACTAATATCACTAAGCATCAGTGATACTGCTATGCCTCTAAATATATGAAAAATAGCTGTATTATGTTAAGATTTCCTTTTTGAAGGCCCATTCATGAATTGGAAGTAAATTCTTTGGTTGATTCAGAAACCATAGCCACTTTTTTTAGTGGATGTTCTGATTGTTAAAAATATAGCAACCAGAATGTCAAATCACAGCATAATTTCATATACTAGAGCATATTGGTTGTATTTTGCACACCAAGATGAGACTTCAGTTTGAAATGATAATGCTGTATGTAGTGCTGACATAAATTATGTGAACATTGAACAGAAGGCACATACTTGTTTAATCCCTGTTGCTTCTTTTACCATCTGCATGGCAGATATTTAAGCTACAAGAAAAGCTAAAACTTTTAAAAACATTTAAAGTTTCTATGGACAAATGTTTTGGAGGTTCTTAAAGGTATTTCTTTCATCATATTTGGTACTGCTAAAAAATGGTGTGATGGTTATATGTTGAGAAATGGATTGAACAGGCAGTTTTGAAAGCCTGCCAACTCAAGACACATAAAAAGCATCATAAACAAGATTTAGAAGTCAAATACAACATTCAGAAGAATACTTACCTGAAAACAACTTTCAGCATAAAATTGTAGTAGTGGTTAAAAGTATCAAGCATTATCAGTGGAAATCACATAAAACGATGGGATATTATTAGAGCTTTTTAAATCCAGATTTAAAAAGCTATAGAATAACAATTATTTGATTATTATTATTTATTTACAAATATTTTAACTAAATAACAAACAAACAAATGAGAGGATTTAGCCTTGAGTAGATTCTCCCCAGATTCATAGACCTCAGAGATGAAGAATAAATAAGTCTATGGAGAGAGAAAAGGATACTATAAATTTATAATATAAATAAATAAAGGGTAAAAGATCTGCTGCTCCAGAGCTGTGTTATACTCCAAATTCCTTAACGTAGTTGCTGCTGACTTTTTTTTTTAATATGTCAACAAAAAAGAAAAAAAAATCCATGATGAGAAATCACATTTTTGTATTTAAAGTTAGTTCAGTATCAGTGGATTCCTCTCTCTTTTTTGGTCCTAACCATCTCACTTAAAAAAAGAAGTTTGATTTTGTTTGTGCACGAGAAAGAATGAGCTTAGCAGGTAGTTTATCCCTGGTATGAAAAAGACTGCATGCTCTTAGAATAAAGGAATAGCTAGATTAGGCTTCTTGGCCTTAAAACAGCATTGCCTTTTCATTCGGACTGTGTCCACGGACACACTCAGCTCATCAGCTGCAGACTTCTTTCCATAAATGGCTCTGCATCTTAACTGGATCCTGGTTCGTTTTTCCATGGTTGAAACTTTTTGCTGCAGCATATCAGTCTGTTTTTTTCACAGCTGGTTTTGTGGCTGTTTTTATTAAATTCACATGTTGGTTAAAATAAACGTATGTTGTCCCTGAAGGAGAAATGCTTGCATCCATTTGAAAAGAAAGAAAGACGGCGCAGGGGGTGGGTGGGTGGGTGGGAGGGTGTGCAGATTACAGAGGAAAACAACAGCATTGAGGAATATCATTTGAGTTTATATCCCGACAAGGTCTTTCTAAATGTGTTTACTGTTAAATAAGAAACACCGCTTTGAATTTTTTTGTAATATTTAATTTTTCCTGATTTCTGTCCTTGGCAGATGAAACAATTGTTTTAAGAATGTCTTAGTTTAATTGCAGGCAGTAGAAAACAACCCTGAAGGCAAATTGACAAAGCAAAGGGTTTATAACAAGAGAGTCTTGACAATTTCCTTTCTTGGCCATTTTTCCTTTCTGGCTTGGCTCAAAGTACAGGCTGTGAGTGATACCCTGACCCTATGAAGCCAGTTTCTGGAACTTGATGGCTTTCTTATCTGTGTTTAATAAGGAAGCTCTGTCTAAAGGCAGCCATTCACTATCAAAGCTATGGGTTGCCTTCTTTCTCTTCCCTTCTTCTTTTTTTGAGAGAGAGGCGTAGGAAGGCATTCTGTTTTACTCGAAGAAAAATCTCGTAAAAACTTTTACAGAGAGAGTAAAACACTGTGCTCTTTTAAGGGGAAAGGGTGGGCTTGAATCTGTTGTATGTCTGAAAAGAAAAGGCATCTCTTTGTAATATTCAAAGGTCAAGTTTTCCAATTCTGTTTTGGGACTTGTTTGTGTTGAGTTGTAGCCAGCATTCTCCAGCACACAGTAGTGGATCTAAAAAACAACCCTTCTCTCCCCACACCCAACTGCTGCTTTCCATCAACATAAACAGTTCCTCTCCGTAATAACATAGACGGATATAGCGGAGAACCCATTTCTGGGAGAATCAACTCCCTATGCATTTCTTAACCATTTTTGGGAAGAATCGATCTATTTGTATGTGCAGGAGGAGGACGACGAGGAGAAGGAGGCAGCAGCTCTAAATGAAATGACATCATACGCACTACTCCCATTGATCCAATTTTAGGTTACAGCCAGGATAAAAGGAAATGGCATCAGGGAGGAAGTATGCTCATTTAGGCACAGGTCCCAGTGTGATAATGGAGTAATAATAGAAATCACGCCAGTGTCACTCGGTTGCTGCATGAGTCGAGGCACATTTTCTCTTTGAGGTGGATTTCAATGAATTCATTCAAGTGCAGACTGTAGCAAATGGGATGTTCAGAATACCAGCTGTACTCCTTAATGATTTGTGTCCTGGTGTAGGGGTGCGGCACAAGTCATCATGCTGTTGGATGCTCAAGTACATATATCTCTGTCACATTTTTATAGCGGTGGAAGGTCAGTAGTTAAACGTTTCAATGACATTTTTTTTCCAGAATTAGTTGGGGATCTGGTATTTATTTCATTTATGCTAATGAAGGGTTGACAAATAGTCTCTTTTAAGGTGGGTGGTCTTCTGGGAGGAGAGGCCAGTGACCTTGTAGAAAACAGTGAGAGAGCTTTGGATGCAGCAAGAGAAGGTTTTCCCTGTGCCTATTTTATTTGGCATTGGGATATAAGAAGCTCGCTTTTGTTGCTGCTTAAATTCTGTATTTGCTTTGTCAAAACTTTTCCCAAAGAGTTGGCAGTTGGAGACTTTAGTTCCCTCTAAAAAAAGGACTGTGCCAGGCATTTGTCTTACTAAGTGGATCTATAAATCTAGTTCCTGCTTAGATCCCGGGGAAACTAGGACTATTCACAAGTTGCTTAGTCAGAATGCATTGTTACAATGGTTCTTTCTAATTTGGTTGCATTTTTAGGAATGTGTTTTTCTTACTTTTTCAAACTTGGCTTTCCTGCATTTTTTTTCCAGTAGGATTTTGAAAGTTAAAGTCAGGAATGCAAACTTCAAAAAACGTGTACATGTGTCAACCCGCAGCAGAGCACAGTACAGTTCAGCGTGTGTTATCTGTAAGCCAGCAAAAATGATTTAAAACCTCAGTTGGTACACTTAAAAGAATTATTAAACTTTAAAAGCCAGAGACGCTTACGAGAATTTACCATTTCAAGGAATATGACTTTTCTGGCTGGCATATGGAACTGTTCTTTGAAAATTACAGACTATTTCAGCCTGCTCAGCACAACATAATAATTTACGTCTTCTCTCTAGTACTCTCTCTTAAAACACATTTGGCACAAACAATCATGGGAAAAACTATTATTTTTTTCAGGCTCGCTTTTAAGCCCTGTATTGCCTTGACGGTATCTTTCACTGATGGAATTTTTCCTACCAGCCGAGGTTGCTAAATTTTCTTTTCTCTTTAATTCGCTTTGTTTGTTCAATTTGTATCACACTGCTTGGCCAGAGCTCTGAAAAATTTCTTGCAAACATCCAATTCAGGCAAGCCGGCCTATGTTTTTCCTAACTTTTATTTACAGATAGTCCTCAACTTACAATCACGATTGAGCCCAAAATTTATGATCCTAATTAAGATGATTGTTAAGTAAGTTTTGTCTCATTTTACAATCTTTCTTGCCAGAGTTGTTAAGTGAATCACTGCAGTTGGTAAGCTAGTAATATGGTTGTTAAGTGAATCTGGCTTCCCCATTGACTTTGCTTGTCATAAAGTTGCATCAGGGGATCACATGACCTTGGGCCACTGTCCTAAATATGAGTCAGTTGCCAAGGTTCTGAATCTGTAATATTTCTACTGCCCTCTAGTGTTTTCATAGTTTTTGCAACCCAGATATAGTAACCTAAATTACCATGCCTTTTAGTTTTGGGAGACTACCCCACAGCTTTCAGTTGCTTTGAAATTCAACCAGATCCCATTAGAAATTAAATGATCCCACTTAGAGTTGCAGCAGTAATTTGTGTTACTTCTAAAGTGAATTATTTCAAAATGGGGATATTCTTCCCAAATATCAGTCTTAACAGTTTATTGTTATAAGCTGTAAGGAAGAATCATATAAGCTATTGTAGTTATAGTAATGGTAGCATGGATTTAAAAGAAAAGATTTGGCATGGATTTGCTAATCATGAACACAAAGATTTCAAATAATCTGCAAGACTAATAAATAATCAGTCTTGCAGATTAAATCAACAAACCAACCCAGAGAGAACCATATAATCACAAAGATCAGGGGTTCCCAACCCCGATACACAGCCTAATATTGGGCCCTGGCACTTTGGGAACCAGGCCATACAAGCTGCGGCACATATGGGAAACCATCCTTTCTCTCTCCCCACCCCCCCTCCCCGCCCAGACATCTTTTCTGCCCCCTGCCCTGCCACAGTCTGTGGAGCCTTAGAGACCGCTGACACAGTTATATGTCAGTGAAAGGAAAACGGAGCTGAAAAAAGCAAATTACCAATCAAAACATATTTTAAGTGTGTACATGTTTAATATTATTTATATTTGAGCTAAATCAGACTAAAGAATGAAATGTAGACAGCGTAGTTAGAATTTACCATATATGATACATTTTATCTGAAGAACACAATATTCATTCATGACGTAAATGGTATGAGAGAATATCTTGAGGTGGTCATAAATACATTTCATTAGTTATATATGGAACAAACCCATGTTTTGTCCTCTAATAAATTTGACTGCCCTGCTTACTTCTTCAATTGATTAAAAGTTTTGAAAATAAGATTTAAAAATCAAATAGAAAAGGTAATAATTTCACATATGCACATAAATTTAGTTCATAAGTGAGAAATGCACATTTTATATGGTCATATTTTGTAATTTCTCTCTCCCGAGTAGTGTTTGCTGTTAACATAAAATTCAGGATTGGAGATGAATGGCATAAATAATAAGTGAAAGATTCTTATTTTGTCCTCTCTTCTTGGTTGCTTTTCAAATAATTTTTCAAAACCTCAAAATTTCAGCTGCATAATGCATAATGATATGAATTTCACAGAGGTAAACTGAGGTCATGTGGTTACCTTGTTTCTACATTTCTTTGCTTAACTTGGCCAAACTCAGAACCTTGATGAAATTTTAAACAATAGTTCCTTGTACAGTTAACGTATAAAGTCAATGCCAAAGGTACATTTCAAAGGAAACCACAAGTCAATTTTTAAATCTTTGGTGCTGTTTCTGGTAAATGGCAGCAGTTTCTATGGAGAAAGAAGAAATATTTATAAAATAACATTACGCAATACTTGAACTTAGATTTATTTCAAAAGTAGACAATGATTTTCCAGAAACACCCCTCTATTTCACTTTAAAGATTCCCCAGAAACAATTGAATTATATACAGGAAATTGAGCAGAAAGTTAGAAACAGTTGTTTTCTTCAATCTGAATATGATTGAAAGGTGTAAATTCAAGTCTTATATTCCCTTGCTATCATAAACATTCTGCAGTTGGAATCTGCATATCTAGATTAGGAGTTTGAGATTGCTAATGGGTTTGTTTTCTTATTGCTACATTTAGATTTTACATTCAGAGTACCCATTTTTCTAAAAAAGCTACCCATTTCTGTCACAAGCTTGTTGATAAGTTTCACTAATCTTCACTGGAGCTTGGATAAATGTACTTAATTTGCAGCTTTAAGTCCATGCAAGGTGGATACTGTCTATGAAATATATGCTGAGTATATATGTAAGTAGAAATATATCAGATGCATGATCACACAAATGCTTAGAATTCAGGCCCACTTTTTCAATTCAATTTTTTCAATTTCAAATTTATTGGTCACATACACAGTCATACATGGTACGATATGCAGTGAAATGC